>APFE030440805.1:137627-228765 GCA_000404065.3 Pinus taeda | reverse complement strand
GGGGGGGGGGGAGATCAGCCCCCTCGGACCCCTGTGTGGGGGACAAGTCCCCCCCCGCGTGGAGGGGTGTACAATCTTCTTAGGGTATACATCTGGCTGAAACCTTTGAATACAAAAGATAATCAGGCTCCACACCCAACAAAACTGAGAAATAAATAAATAAATAAAATCTGATCTTTCTTGGGAGCTATAGAACCTTCAAGAGATAACCAACCCTTCTAGGGGCCCAACCCCTGAGACAACTTGTCATTTTGCTGAGCTAGACCCCTAGTGGCTCCCATGACAAGCCATGCATGTGAATGAGAGCCTCCAGTCTCTCACACAATAAGGCATGCATGCAACAGTGGCATTTTTCAGACAGTTCTAAGCAAGCGACCTGGGATTCTATGCCACTTTTTTAGTGCTAGGTCTTAGGCCTCTACCCAGAACTTCATGAAGCTTCCAGAAATGATAAATAACAATGGATTAAAGCTACAAATGCAAACATTGGTACAAGGACTTGACCTGACCCCTACTAGCCATGACATACATTTCTTTAAACATATCACAAACACATAATCTACAAGTTATAACCACATATCTGAGCATAGGGGTCTCATACTTATCTTAGAACATTCAAGAAGAATTGATGCCTTATCACAATAACCGCATTATCATTTATTAGGTCATATCATCATTCACATTTCATGTACTAATCAAAACAAAATGACATCCATAACCAAAGTCTATCATGAACCATGCTTATAACCAACATATAACTAGCAGAATAACAATAATAGAACATCCATTAAAGCCACACATTAACAAATACATTTACACATAAAACACAAAAGGAAAAGAGCTCTTATTAACATATTAAAAATCCAACCAAGATAGGGACTTCCACCTACCACTCGACCATAGATTTGGCTAAACCAAATATTTCTTTTAGCCAATCACCCCCGTTCCATATTCCAAGCATGAATATGGGACTCACTATAGAACCAATAAAGGCTTCCTTGAGCTTTACGTATATCCTTCAAGGGATTCCTAGGCTTGAAACCCTCATCAATACAACTAGTATTTACTACAATCCCATCAGATCACTAGGCCCTAAACAAGCATGGATGCCTTCGATATATCCACCTAAACTGTGAAGAATTTGTTTGTATACACCTGTAGGATTTACCATATATCCCGCCATTCACTAGTTGAAGATTCCTAGGCCCAACAAGGCTCCACCCTCTAGTCTTTACCGTATATCCTACCATTCACTAGTCGAGGATTCCTAGGCCTAAAGAGGGAATAAAAAATAGGCTTTTTTGTAGTCCCACCTTCATTGGTCAAGGGATTCCTAGGCCTTGTGTTTCTCCCTTGAGACCACCCCACTCAGTTTTGAAAACCATCCGGAAATCAACCTTAACTAAAACAAGAGAACCATATCACACCATGGTTATCCAGAAATGGAAAGGCAAGGCTGTCACACCTGGAAAAACCCATGCCAACGATAAAAAAGGACCAAATACACACATGCATGTACCATTCATGCCAAAAATAGAAAGGAAATATTACATGCAACTCAATACCTACAAGTAATATTATTGTAGTCGCTTGAAGCCTTCTCTTCCTTGTTTGATCCTTGCTTCCTCTTGCTTTCGTGTCCTTCCTTTGCTTTCTTTCCTCCAATGCTAAAGTGCTTCAAGAATTCTATAAATGTCCAAAAGTATGAGAGAGAGAGAGAATAGAGAGAGAGCTCCAAAACTAAACTGACAAAAGGTTTTGAACTGATCCTCAAAAGCCTTTTTATTAATGAGACCTCTATTTTCTTCATTTTCCATTATTTTCCTTAATTTTCCTCCTCACATGCAACCTGTGATCTTTCACCTTCGTTTTCTCCTAATTTCCATCATTTTCATAAATAAAATGTCAATTAATGCCTCTTTTCCTTTCCAAATCCTTTTCCATTTCCTTAGCCATAATAAACCAAATGAACACACAGACTAGAATGTTTTTCCCAACATTAAGCTTGGAATACATGTCCCATGACCTTGGTCATTATTTTTCCTTTATTAACTTTATTACATGGATTTTTGACCAGGGTTGTTACATCCACCATATGCATATATTGATAGAAGCGCTTACCTGTATGCCTTGTGTCAGGCACCCAATCAGCCAACTCTGCGAGTACCTCAATGTTTGAGATACGGTTCTGCTAGGTGGTTCCCTCTCTCTCAACATGAGCTATTTCTTCTTGGCGGGGTCTAGTGTAAGTTCGCAAAACGAAGCAACAACTTCCTCTAGTTTGTGGTGGGTTCATGTACTACCTTGATTGGCTCATTCTTGATAATATGCAACACCTCGTCTGACCTAGGGTTGATAGTGTGGCATGCTGCCTGCATGAGGGAGGGGACAAGACTAAGGAGCAATTGAATGGATGTTAGGAACAAGACAAAAAAGGAAAGGTAAATGACCAAGGAAAGCAAGGCTAGGCCATGTCGACATTTTGAACCAAGAAATGAGGTTAAACACAACCTAGGGTGGCTGGGGAAGGGCCAACAAAAGTTAGCACCATGAGGTTAAACCGTAATAGGGAGAGGATACCGTAGAGAGGTGGCAGGAAGAAGATTAACATATGAGGAAATAATACCTGGCGATAAGGAGGAGAACCACACCCAACAAGAAGGCCAAGAGAAGAGAGCAAGAAACAAAACTAAGAATAGAGAAGGGAAGGTCTGCCCGAGTGAAAAGACTCTCTTCTAATACAAAATTTCTTCACAATTGTGGCTGGTTGAATTTGAGACTTTGAAAATACATTCATGCAGAGAGTGCTTCACTAGGATGCAACAGAGTGCCAACTTTGGTTAAGAGGAGAGAAAGTCATATTGTTATCCGGCTTTATGTAGCTAATCTCGCTAACAAGACGACTTTTCCCTTCTTTAATCTCAATTGGCTAGCCAAAGGCTTCATAATTCCTCAAGCAAGGAATGCAAGGATGTGTTCACCTGCCAACAACCCCCCACATGTTGGTTAAAATGAAGGGTCCCTACTCAAAATTTTGATAAATCCCTCCTTTTATTTACGTTTGAGTGATTGATTGATAGTTTACCTTATCTTCATCATTTGGATTTTGATTCTTTTTTGTCCTTTGAGGTTTTAGCATAATCGCTTTGTAATGAGTGAGTTTGCACATTGATTTTGGTTGTTCTACTACCTTTCCTCTCTCGCGCTACTTTCAAATGGATGCAATTTTGATGTATGTCTCTCATGACTTGCATTATTTGTTCTATCATTATGGCTCCTTGTTTCTATGTGTTCCTTCTTTGAGGTGCCTTGGCCTTGGTTTATCATTAGTTCCACGTGACATTTCCATAACCTGCAATATGGGAAAACATATATATATCGCTTATAAATATATTACATACTAAAATTTTATACAACACTAATAAATATTCATAATAAAATTTTTCCTTGTATGATTATATATTTCCATTGAAAGTCATATAATGAATATTAAGAAATAATTTATACATATACAAAAAATAAAATTATTATAAATAAAATTATATATATATAGTCTTATAAACTTACTAAATCAAAGTGATCCGGAGGCTCCAGAGAGGCTCAGAGATCAAAGAGGGCTCTAGAAAGGCTCAAAAATCAAAGTCTTCAAAGTGCAGAGAAACAAATACCAAATTGTAGCGCTCGTAAATACAATTTTAGTGGTCTAGACGGTACTCAAATATCAGTCTGTATGACCAACTTATTACAGTTTGAAGTTTGACAAGACATGCAAAAAGAGAAACCTGCAGTGTGCCATATGGCATCCCAGTGAGTAGGTAAGATCCAAAGCGTACATGGGAGCTCAACAACCATCAACACTAACTCCATAATTTTTTACTTGTTCTTAAAAAAGACAAAAGAATATAATCTTAAATTTCATATAAAACAAAATCAATTAAAAAATATAAAAACATGGTTCATAAAATAACCGTATAAAATTTAAAAACATACAAGGAAAACAAACAAAAAGTCTTGATTTGTTATTAAACCAATGAATATGTCATATGGATATGTTGGTTTAAAAATAATTCATATCATATATAAATTATATATCGTTCATACTATCCACCATACCAACGAAATTTGGTGGAACAAACCCTCTATTTAACCAGGGTTATTATATGGTTTAAAAAAAATATGTTGAATTTTTATGCCAATGGTTCTAAAATACAAAATGACGGTCAATTCAATGGTTGTTACAATGGCTCTGGCTAAAGATAACACTGATGGGTTTAGTAATAGCGGACCTCTAACCCAAATTGGCGACTAATTATTAAAAAAATGCCACGACATTGGTTATATGTTGAACAACATTAATGTTAAATGTGTGAATAACTTTGGCAAATACCAAAATATGTGGCTTTCCCCTGAAACCACCACAAACCAATACATGGCTCTTACCAATGGTCCACAATGGGTTTTTTTGTTAGGTTCGCCAACGGGTTTTACTTAAACTCGCCATTTCATTTCAACGGAGCTGTGAGCTATGGAGGTATTGGGAACGTAGATGGAACATTGACACACATCGAACCGTGCTTGAGAACATTTTTTTAGAGAATATTTAAGGGAATATTTTGAAAATATTTTTCATATAGATTTTTTTGAAGAATTTTGAAGATTTTTTTGGAGCTGATTTTTGACAAAGACAAAATTATGCCAAGTTTATACTCAAATTAAACAAAATTTCGTAAGGAGTCTGATGGTGTAATTAGTTTCCACATATGGGAAGCAAAATTTTAGTCAATTTGCAGAATATATATATATATATATATATATATATATATAATAATATAAATAATATATATATATCTATTTGGAACTATTTGGAATCTTTAATATTCCCGGAGGCCCGAAAACGACAATCTCAAAACCAGGCCAATTTTAAACTAATTTTACTTAGTTTTTTGCAAGGAACATGATGGTATGATCAGTTTCCTCATCTGAGTAGCTGAATTTTAGCTAGCTTGCAGAAGAGAATCTTTAAGGAATCTTTGAGATTCTTGGGGAGTCCAAATTTGACCGAGTTAGAAAGGGGTCGAGTTTACAGTTAGATTTCACAATTTTTTGCCATGAATTCAACCGTGTAGTCTATTTCTTTAACAGAGGAGTGAATTTTTAGGCCATCCTCGGAAGTGAAAGTATAAGATGCATTGATGCCATGTCTTATTTTAATTTTTGCTGAGATGATGCTTTGATGTTGAGATCCTTGTTTGCTACTATGTTGAAGGATCCTTGTATGCCACTTCATGTGAGAGTTTGATGTTTTGTCATGCTGAATGAGAGCTTTTATGAGTGATATTTATTATAGAAGAGAATCTCGTGGAAATACATTCCACTCTAGTTGAGGAAGTTCTTCCTTGTATTGACAAAGAATGCATCATGTATTCATCATCATCTTGCAACAATTAATGAAGTGGCCTCCCCAATCTTAACTCCAAGCCCAGAGATATAACCCACACTGGGTGACTCCATTATCAACATGTTATATCTTTGCTTCTTATGGTTATCATTTATTTCTGCTTCTTTTATGTGTATGCATCTTATGGTTACATTCTCTTTTAAATGCAATTATGTATGCATCTTTGAAGCGAAAAGATCCAGATCAAGTTTGGTATTAGAGCAGTCTTCTTGCTGATATGAATTTTGAGTGTGAATGATAACCAAACATGTAATTTGCGACAAGAAAGATAATGGAGGATGACAAAGATCTCTATGTGGCCTTCTACAAGATGACAAGCATGGTAGATATATTGTATGCAAGTTATGAGGAGAGAATGGTAAAAGAGGAACAAGAGAAAGAGAGAGCAAATGATGATGCTCCATCTCCATCTTCATCTTCTTCTTATCATTCAAAAGAAGGGGTCAATGGAAGTCTTCAAGAAGAGAATTTAAATTGAAGATACTTCTATAAGAAGTAGAAGAGGAGAAGCAAAGCTTGCAACTTCAATTACGTGCCATGGAAGAGGCCTTGGAAAAGCTGAAGTGCAACGAAGGCTCAACGAAGCCATCATCACCCGCTTCAGAATCAACATTTGAGGTAAATAATGTTGATAATTCTTCAGTTTCATTTTCACATGATGTTATTTATGTTGGAATCATTGGCATACCCATTTCAATAATCGGCATGAAACTCCTTACCAAGATGGGATATAAAGGAGGAGGACTTGGTGTTAATGGCCAATGAATAACACAACCATTGAAGGTTGTACGAAGACCTCGATTTGTGGGACTCGGGTATATTGAAGAAGAGTGCTCGAATCCATTTTTGAAACCATTGAGGAAAGAGGATGATGGGAACACATCACAATCCTCCCATGACAATTCACATTGTAGAGGAAGAGCTAAGGCAAGTTCTCATTGCGAGGATTGCACCAGAGACAACCAAGAGAGGTATAAAAATTCTCATTATGATAATATTCATTTTGATTACAAGCACATTGTTAAGGATAAATAGAATGTGTGCTATAAAAAACCATGTAGTTTTTGTGGCTTGTATAACCATGTGGTTGTCGAGTGCTGTAAGAGAATGGCACCAAGAAAGAGGACAAGACGTGAAAGACCTTCTCCACATCAAGGAAGGAAGAAGGTTAAGCAGGTTTGGAGGAAGAAGAGTTTTTGTAGCCATTGCAATAGAGGTGGACATCAAAGAGCCACGTGTTGGAGGCTCCATCCACAACAACCTCTCAAGGACAAAGCACCTATGCAGGAACTGGTTGGTAAAGTTGTTCAACAAGCGAAAAAGCTATGGAAAGATGACCCATTCACTTTGTTGAGTGAGAGATAGTTTTATTAGATATAATAGCTTGTCCAGGTCATATTATTGTAAATCATATGTTGCAAAATGATTGTAAAAGTGATGATGTGTTTTCCATCACTTATGAAAGAAACATGATGATGTTTTGGCCTATTTTTGTTGATCTCTAGGGTATTGATTTATGTTATGAGTTTGATGTAAACTTGACCAAAGAGTGTGTTATAAACTCTTGGAAAGTATGGGATTGTTTGAGTCATAATTGGTCATGTAATTGAACATGCATTTTTCAAAGATGTATTACAAGTTTGCAGAGAGTATGGGTGTCGGTTCATCACTTATGGCTTTGAAGAACAAAGGTGAAGGAGAAGGAAGTATGGCCCGTTAAGGCACTTGTTGTGTAGACAAGGAAATACAACAGATTGCAGATTGTGTTCATGCTTTTGGAGGACCAAAAGCTCCTCAGTGGGGAGGAATGATCTAGGTGGCTCCAAAGAGGCTTATAGATCAAAGAGGACTCTAGAAAATCTCAAAAACCAAAATCTTCAAAACATAGAGAAATGAAGAACAAATTTTAGTGCTCCTCAATACGATTTCAGTGGTGTAGATGACTGTCAAATCTGAGTATGTATGAGAAACTTATTGTAGTTTAAAGTTTGATAAGACATGCAAAAATAGAGGCTCACAGTGTGCCACATAGCATCCCAGTGAGTAGGTAAGATCCACAATGTACATGGTAGACCAACATCTATCAAAACTTGGCACTCCATCATTAATTCCTTATTCTTATAAAAAGACAAAAAAAAAAAAAAATTTCATATAAAACAAAATCAATTAAAAACTATAAAAACATGGTTAATAAAATAACCATATAACATCCAAAAACATACATGGAAAACAAATAAAAAGTCTTGATTTGTTATTAAACCAACAAATATTGCATATGGATATGTCATGTTAATTATTATATGGCTTGAAAAAAAAAAGAAACATATGGTTTGTTGGTTATAAAAATAGTTCATACTATGTACAAATTATATATGGTTCATACCATCCACCATACCAACGAATTTTGGTCGAATAAACCCTATATTTAAAAAGGGTTGTTATATGGTTTAAAAATTATGTGTTGAAATTTTATGCCAATGGTTCTACAATACAAAATGACAGTCAATTCAACGGTTGTTACAACGTTTCTAGCGAAAGATAACACCGATGGGTTTAGTAATAACGAAACTTTAACCCAAATTGATCAGTCAATTCAATGGTTGTTACAATGTCTCTAGTGAAAGATAACACCGATGGGTTTAGTAATAACGAAACTTTAACCCAAATTGATGATCGATTATTAAAAAATACCACGACATGGGTTATATGTTAAACAACATTAATGTTAAACCAATGCATGTGTCTTACCAATGGTCCACAATTAGTTTCACGGCTATGTCCACCAGTAGACTTTATTTAAATTTGCTATCTCATTTCAACAGAGCCGTGAGCTATAGAGGAATCAAGAACGTGGATGGAACCTTGATGCAGATGGAACCGTGTCTGGTCACGTTTTTGAAGAGAATTGTTTTAGAGAATATTGTAATGGAATATTTTGAGACTATTTTTCATGTAGATTCTTTTAAGAATCTTGAAGATTCCTTTAGAGCTAATTTTTGACAGAGATGAAATTATGTCAAGTTTATATTTAAATTAACTAAAATTTTGCAAGGAGTATGATGGTGTAATAAGTTTTCTCATATGGATAGTAGAATTTCAGTGAATCTGCAGAAAAGAATCTTTGTGGAATCTTTAAGATTCCCTAGATGCTTGAAAATTACAATTTCAGAACCAAATTTGCTATATACTCATTTTACTCAGCTTTTCACAAGGAACGTGATGGTATGATCAGTTTCCTCATCTGAGCAAAATTTTACTCATCCTGTAAAAGAGAATCTTTAAGGAATCTTTGAGATTCTTAGGGAACCCAAATTTGACTGAGTCATAAAGGGGTCGAGTTTATAGTCAAATTTTATGATTTTACATCAAGAATTCAAATGTGCTGTCCATTTCATCAACAAAGGTGTGCATTTTTAGGCCATCCCTAGAAGTAGAGGTATAAGATGCACTGATGCCATGTCTTTTTTTGATTTTGCTGAGATGATGCTTTGATGTTGAGATCCTTGTTTGCTACTCTGTTGAAGGATCTTTGTATGCCATTTCATGTGATATTTTGATATTTTTTTACGCTGAAGGAGAGATTTTATGAGTGAGAGTTCTTATAGAAAAGCGTCTCATGGAGAGACATGTCACTCTAGTTGAGGAAGCTCTTCCTTAATTTGACAAAGAATGCATCATGTACTCATTATCATCTTGCAACAATTAGTGAAACAATCTCCACAATTTTGACACCAGGCCTAGAAATGTAGCCCACACTAGGTGAATTCCGTTATCAACTTGTTGTGTCTTTACTTCTTATTATTATCATTTATTTCCCCTTCTTTTATGTGTATGCATCTTATAGTTACATACTCTTTTAAATACAATTTTGTATACATCTTTAAAATGAAAAAAACTAAATCATACATAAAGCATATAACTACATATTATATCATTAATAAATCATTATATATATATATATATATATATATATATATATATATAATAATACGTTAGAGTTTGTTCACAAACAAATTTAAACACAAGAAAGCACATGTAAAAGGCATATAAAAGACATATATATAACATGTGTCTTTTTATAAAATTAACAATTATGTTTTAGAAAACATGCAGCAAATTGAAAGTGAATGTCAACGAAAGACATGCTATTATCATGTGAATGTGAATGTCAATAAAAGTTTTCGAAATTGAAACAACGAAAAAGTAAAGGGGGTAAATGATATTATGCGAGCTATGAATCCTTTTCACTCTACGTTTAGATTACATGTTGCTATCAAATAAATGCATGTTGCCTGGAACTATGCGAGCTGAGCTATGAATCCTTTTCACTCGACGTTTAGATTATATGTTGCTATCAAATAAGTGCATGTTGCCTGGAACTTTAAACATTTAAGACCAAAATCTTTATTATTTGATAGCCATGGTTGTGAAATAATCACTTTATTTTTCCAAAGCCACACCGACTTCTTATTTGATTTATGATAGCATTCATTTATTTGTTATCTTTCTCATTCTTTATGGGAATTTCCGTGATATGTTTTTGCCACTGAAAATGTTCAGTTGGTTGAATGCCAAAACGAAAAACCATAAAAATCTGCAATTATCAAATGTTGTATTTGACTTATAATTGTTGGCTCAACGTGGCATTTTTCACACAATCACAAGGAGCTTTGAATTCTGGCCTGATACCACGAGCATATGTAGTGACAAGATTCCACGTCAAGTCACCACCTCATTAATATACAACAACTACTTAGGATTCGAGCACGTCATTCATTAGAATTTAATTTTATTGGCGACCTAATTAACAAGTCAAAAGGATATTGACATTTGTTATTGTTATCTATAGGACGAGCGTCGAATGAGATTTGCATCTTAGTCCTTTACTATTACTCTTATCTTGGATGCCCCACCACATTCTCAAAGAGTATTAGATGCCAGTTGCTTACCCAATCCTCCATACTATCTTCCTAGGTGAAGACAAGAATGACGTGTCTATCTCTCCCTCTCAATTAGGGAGGATATGCCCATTCCAGTGAAGGACTGTATCCATTCCTATAAAAGGAATGTACCCAAGCTTCCTCTTAATCAGGGACTTGACCAAGCTCCCTCTTGACTAGGGATTTGCTTCCAACAACTCTTTAGGTGGAGATCATGGGACACCACCTGCTTGAAGAACTCCTCCCTTTGATGTCATGAACTTTTTTTGTTTATTCAAGAGTCTTTATATTTTTGGGACTTCTTCATAGGGCATCGACCATCCATCACTTTCATTCATGAATCATGTCAGTCATGTCATCCTTTATTGGAAAATGATCTATTAGTCCATATCTGGCCTTTCCTTCATATCTTGCTACCTTCTTCGCATCATGTTTCCTTTAGGATATTTCATCCTACCACATGAGTGTCAGATGTAGATGACATATACAACTCTTCCTTTGGTAGGTCTGCATTAGCCCATCAGGATATTATTCAAAAATAGACAATGAATATTAAATCAAAAATACCTTTATGATGGTATTTCATCATGACATCTCCTTGTTTGCATCAACATCCTGCATATATATTGGCACATATCCAAAAATATATACAATGTTAAGGGTCTCTTTCTTTTTTAGACTTTATCAAGATCTTCATATAATTCCCATGGAGATATCATAGTCAAATATTCTAGTCCTTGGATGTTGATTGCATTCTCCATAGTTACTTTTTTCATGATCTCTTCCTTTCTTCATTCACTCATTTCCTCCCAGGAACTTCCAATCATAGTCCCTTCAACTTTTTCAACCACCTCATACTTCATATGAGGACATATTATGTTGATTTCATCTAGTCAACGTGTGATCCATGCCTTCATGCATCCATTCATAGGAAGATATCCTTTATTTTTATCACACTCTTGAGGTATAACACCCATTCATGATATATGCAACCATATGACATGACTCTATTTTATCAAGTACAAGCATACATACCTCATTTCTTTCTTTTGGTCAACTAGACTTCCTTCAACAACTTCCTTGATTGAAAAAACTTGAATCCCTTGACTTGCTTCACTTCTTTTGACATCATACCATTATCCCATGAATCTCAGACAAGTTGGAATTCTCAACGAGACACTTACTTCTTCCAGTAGGTGAACCTTCCAATGAAGGTTACAATGGAGGATCTTGATCATTCTCATCTTGCAAATGCTCCTTTTGAATATGTATGATGAGCTCTATACTAGATGAATTTCTTTTTCCCATAAGTACGACTTATGATTCTAATGAGGTTACCGAGAGCTACATCCTTCTATAGGTGAATGTTATAGACTTCTATTTTAGCCATCTTTCATACTTTTATATGATGATGTCACGAGATCTTTCTTTCAATTGCATGCTTCAATGATGCCATCTCCTAACATGATGCATCCGATCTTGCTTCTAATGATCCCTACCATGATAGCTATAATTTACAATAGAAAATAGAAACTTGAAAAGAACTAAGCAAGGAAGACTTATCTCAACAATAGTAGAGATCTTTTACTTCCTCCTTCTTGTATTTCTTCTTTTCAGCTTCTTCCACTTCTTCAATGATATGGGCTTCTTCCCATCTTCGTTTGTTGTTTTCCTTATTGAGCTTAAGACATTCTCTCTTGTAGTGCCCATATTCTTGACATACATAACATTGGATCTATAAAATATTGATCTTCTTCTTTGCCTGAGGACCAAACTTTCCAAATTCTCCTTTTCTTCTTGGCATGACGACAAATGCTTGAACCTGCTCATTTGGTCCTACATCACATTTTTCCTTCAATGTTGCATAGTGACCATAAATTATTGAATGGGATAACTTTCTTATCTTCATAGGCCTTTGATACAAGGTTACCTTGTTCATTATTTAGTGCATTTAGAACAATGGTAATCATTTATTTATTGGATATCATCTCTCCTAGACCTTGAAGTTGATTCCTTATTTATGATGCTTTGCTAAGACATGAAGATATCACTTCATTCTTTGATGCTTTCAACTTGTGTAGTTCAGATCTTAGTGATATGACTTTTCCTTTGGTGCTTTTAGAAAATAATTCCACTAGCTTATCATATATCCCTTTCGAGGTCTCCAACTCTGCTACATATGGGATGAGGGAATCCTTGATGGATTCTATAAGAATTATTTGAGCCCTTAAATCCTTTTTCATATATTTATATAGTTCTTTCTCTTCATATGGTTTGGATATTTTGCCATTGACATGATCAATAACTTCATTTTCCTTGAGGACTAAGTCTATCCTTCTTTTCCATGCAAGGAAGTTTGATGACCCAACTAACTTATTCTTCTCCTTGCAAAATGAAGTAATTTTACAAGATTTAGACATAGAAGTAAAAACAAATTACTAGTCAAGTGAATATTGATGATGAACTCTTCAACTTGATGCCTTTGATGATGATAATTGATGATGAATTCTTGATGCTTTGATGATGATGACAACGCCTTTCTTCTTGCTTCCCTTGGATGAGTAGACTTCAAGATGATTTGATTTGTATTATTTTTCTTGAGTAGAGATAGGGTCTTTGAGATCTTCTTCTTTGATTTTATGATAGAGCGAGGATCCCATGAAAGTTTTAAATGTAGATGCGTCGTGAGAATTAAATAGGGTTTTGACTTTCTTCAAGATGATGATGTGATCCTTGTCCTCGAAAATGCCTTGGAGATGAGAGAATCTTCTTGATGTTTTGATGTCCTTGAAAATTTTCTTCAAGCTTCAATCTTTGAATGTCCTTTATTAAGATGCCCTTCTTGACTTGTCACCTTATCTCTGATACCATGTTGAGAAATCTAGGGCAGAGAGATGAGATGATTTCTCTAGCAATGATAACTAGTTGTGAAGGCTTTTTACTTTTCTTAATTAGGTTATTCTTGACTTGATTTTTATTATGTTTTCTTCTTCATCAAACAACTACCAAATCATAAATAACAATGACACAAAGGACACAAGATGTAGGACGAGGGCCAAAATCTCTCCAATCTTGAGAGGAAAATCCAAACGAATTCTTCTTCTTATAGAATCTTCAATTGACGAATTATAAGACCTAGACCCTTGACCAACAACCCCTCCAATACCAAGTCAATTCTTCCTCTAGATAAAATTCTTCCTCTCCAAGTCAACAAAATTGTGACATAACTTCAAATTTTGGCCCTAACTCATGATTTCGACTCGCTGTTGCAGACCTACAATTTTCGACTCCTTCTGCAGAAACCTTGGATCACACATGGGTTGAAAATAATACTGAGAGGGGGGGTGAATCAGTATTATCTAATTCTTTTTCAATTTATACAAACATTTGCAGATTTGACTAATGAAACTTGCGTATACCTTCCAGACTTATAATTTAATTTATTCTTCAGATGTTGATCATTAATCTGTGTGTCAGAACAATATAATAGTAAACAGGAACAAGAAAAATAGAGCAGACAGTCACACCAAAGAACACAAGATATAAGGTGGAAACCCAATGTGGGTGAAAACCACCTACTGCAATATGTCTCTATCTTCTTTCAATTAGAAACTTCTTTTTACAATGATTCTGTACTTGTGCAGTCTTATACCAGCACGCAAGCTTCAAGCTGCAGAAGACTACAACCTTCTCTCGTTCTCCAGACTCTCTTGGAAGGGAGCTACAACCCCCTTAGCTCTTCTACTAGCTGAGGTATTAGTACGTAGGTGCTGACCTACTGAAGGCTTCAACCTTCTCTTTTCTTTTAGGGACCACGTTTCATGAATTTTCAGGCTGGATCCATGAATATCAATCAAACATCAAATATATCTGCAATCAACCAACTTCCTTGTACAAATACTGAACCAATAATTTCTCAGCACGCAACAACCAGACACCAATTCAGAACCCTGAACACTGCAGTAATAGACAAAAGCAGCTAAAACATATTTGAATAAAAGTCTGCAACTTCACCAATAGAAACGTGCGGGTATCCGCACCTCAGCTCTGTTGAGCCTGCAGGTATCCGCACCTGTGCTGTGTCGAGCCTGCGGGTATCCGCACTTGCGCTGTGTCGAGCCTATGGGTATCCGCACCTGAGCTGTGTCTAGCCTGCGGGTCTTCGCACCTGTGCTGTGTCTAGCCTGCGAACCTGCAGGTATAGATAATTTATCAGACTTCAATTATACCCTAGGCTATCAGATTTACAGATTTGATCATGCACCAAAGAGATCTCGACCCATCAATAGATCCGTCTTGTAATGCTCAGGTTTCTCCTTGATTCAGGTCCAGCTATAACTCACCAACCGATCACCAATATTTCAGATCTTGCTCTTCTTAAGATATTCAAGACATCTGTACCTAGCCAAATGATCTCCTTTCCTTTTTATAGACTAGGCCTTACTCAAACCATGGTCCAAAACCATAAAGATCCAATACTAGGGACCCAAAACCTGGGTTCAATACTTTAGATGCAAAACCACAGACCAAAACCATAGGATCAAAAATGTCGGACTAAATACCATGGACCAACCATAAGATTTCCCACGTGTGCGCGTTTTTCTCTGCATGAAAGTGCGTGTACTTTACGTTCGCACTTTTTGTTTGGTACACATGCGAATATGTCCGCACCTTTTGATCGGCGCACTTGCAGAACCAGCTGATGTCCGCAGCTTTGTGAACAGGAACCTAAGGGTATCTCATTTTCTACAATTTTGAGAGCCTGAACTTGTGATCTGCTATTTAAGTGAGTTGCCATCAAGGACAACACTTATGTCATCGAGTCAAACCTGTGCCAAAACTGTGTCATAATGCTAGCAACATGTGGCTGAAAGTTTAGCTCTTTCTGACTTGGCTTAGCATTCTCTTCTCTTCTTGAATATTCAACTTCCAAATTAACCTTCCTTAACCCAAAATTTGACTTCTTTGAGTGATAGAAAATTTAGCTTCTATTGCAGCAGAATGATGCCCTAATCTTGGCATGTGCGAATGATTTTTATCCCAAAACAGATCAGAAATTATCTCACTCTTTTTCATCTCTCCTTTGCTAGGTATTAGGATTTTCTTCTTTCTTAGATCAAACTTATTTAATGATTGAGTGATTCATCCTTTAGTGAGGTTGAGTTTTCCTTTATATAGCCTTTCATGAGCCCTCAAATATGCCAACTTCATCTTCTAGAGAGGTTGACTTTCTTCTTTGTAGGCTGACTTGATCATAAACACTTGAAAAGGTCTTAGAGGTTTATTTGACTTGACTTTGACTTTCTTACAATATGTAACATGCCCAATAAGGGTACCTTATTTAATTACATTCTTGACTTTATAACTCAATGACCAATCCTAAGAGCTCACAATATTAGCTTGACCTAAAAATAAGTTTCCCTTGAGCTTGAAACCCATGCATGAAGAACAATAATAATAAATTTATTTTTCTCTTTTCATTGAATACATAAAATCAACATTACATATGTCATTATGAAGACCGAACCTAGTTAAATATTTCAACACGATCAACATTGATCTCCAATGACTTGTGTCCTACGGTCAATGATTGATTTGGGAATTTATCTAATATAAATAACTGCCATTTTATTCTAGAGATTTAGATTCTAGAAGAATGTCACTTTCTATATGCAAATTGAATTAGTGTTATTGTTGTAGCAGTTTCTTATCAACATTTTTACTTTGATTATGAGTTTATTGGTTTGATTTATGAACTTACAATCAAAACTTGTTTTGTTTTAAGAAATTGTTATAGTTCCTCTTAGGCATACCTTGGATGAGAGTTGATAATATAATATAGGTTTTTATAATACTTAATGTGTGGTTTTGAAACTAACATAGTTTGACCTCTGTTAATTTGAGAGAGTTGAAGTTTGCTTTTATGTAACTTTAAGTCTTTTGTTTATATCACATTAAGGATTAATTTCTTTTAGTTTAATTTATAATTTCATTTTAAATATTAGTTTGCATATGGTATCTTTTTATATTTTGTTAGAAAATACATCTACATTCCACACACCAGTTACAATACATTATGGTATTTGTTTCTTGTATCATAGTCTTGTACATGCCTTATATCATTATGCTTTGGTTTCATAGCATATATTCTGCAACATATTTTCGGATAGTTGGCATTCATTTGTAATATAGTTCATTAATCATTGTAACTCAAAGAATAGGTAGATTAACTTAAACAATAGCATATATTAACTATAGGATAAAATAGGATAGGAACAACGCTTGTCTTTTCCTTCGAAAGAGGAAGTCGAGAAAGGTTAATGGAGCCTTAAAACCTATTGAGAACGACCACACCAAAAAACTAGGGCTATTTGAAGAGCTCTGGCCTAGGTTGTTTCTCCCTTGTTGACTAGGGTGCATAAAATCCATGTCAACACGATGAAACAAAGTGGAGTGAATTGTAGCAAGCATGATATCACCTATGAGAGGAAATGGATTCAGCTAGACCACCGGAGTTCCATTTGTAATCATTTAGATGTACTTGACAACTTGCAGTTTTAGTTGGCTCGTGGAGTGACAACTTTGAATAACAATAAAAAATATTTTTGAGCCAATTTTGTTAATTTTTGTGCCTATTAAATCACATGAGAGAGTCTTGGGAATTTTAATTGAGATATAACATGCTAGGCAAGGATAATTTGAAAAGGGTGTGGTCAATGAGAGTGGGAGTGAGTATACATGGCACCAGAATTATGATGTTTCTCATTTTAGTATGAGACTTCAATGAATCCTAGGGGGATGGATGCCATGTCCCCTAGTTGAATGGCCAAGTGGGGTGGCGACAACTTTCCCCCCACCACACCACCCCTCACCATATCACTTGCTTAACACCCAATCCAGAGGCTACATGAGTTTATGAATGAGTTTCCAACAAACCTTCTTAAGAGGAGTGTCTGCCAAAAGGATCCAAGTGGAGGAGATCCTAGGAAAAGAGTCAAGACAACCATAATTAATTTGCATGTTGAGAACCTTATTCCCTAATAGTTGGATGTAGATGTGAATGATGATATGGACATTAGTGATTTGAGAGTAACGGTAGTGTAGTTTTTCTTCTATTTTTCAACTCTTGGAGATTCTATGTACATGAGTTCCATTTTGAAGTTTATGGAGCATACTGATTATGATCTTGGAATCTCCATCTACAAAACTTTTAGAAAATACTTGTTTTTGTGCTATGTTTAGGCCTTCGATGAGAGTGGTGAGCTCTACAACATTATTATTATTGATGCCAAACATGCTAGAGTATATGAAAAGCGAAGATTTAAGATCATTTTTGAAATGTCATCATAGTTAGTTGGACCGGGTTTGCCTTTTGAGGCACCATCAAAATTCAATAGAGAGAGGTGGAGGAGACCAAGATGTTGGAACTATGATTATACTAATAAGGGGGAGTGAACTACTATAATGTACAATTAAATAATTTAAAGAAATTTATATAAAACAACTAATGCACCAAAAAATCAAGCATCGTAAAAGAACGCCAAATATACGTAGAAACCCTTACAGGAGAAAACCAAAAAAATATTTTCTTTTTCTTTATAATTGTAGGCACCAATATACTATTACAATGATTTACTAGCACCAACCAGAAGGAGACACTTATCCTTTAATTTACAAGCATCAACATTATTCCCTTTCTAAATTTGCAGGTACCCACCTACAAGAGACACCAATCCCCTTAGATCTATGAGAAACTACTTGGTGGAGGCACCAAATCCCAATAGTTGCACCATGGAACTCCTTTTCATAACATTTTCAAACTAGATACACTATCATTTCCTTGATTCTTGATGCAATCTGTTCTTCCTCTACAATTTGTTTCATACCTCAAATCTTATCAAATTATCTCAACTTTCTAAAGTAATATGTTTTTTGCATCTTTGTTTCTAAATTGTAGTATCATAATCCTATTTTTTCAAATCAACATTGGTCAAATAACAACACTCTATCATTATATCATAGACCACACACACACACATATATTAAGCAATATCAAATATCATACGTTATATCAGTGGAATTCATAGTAGCATTACACAACATACATGCTTCATATGCTCCTTGCATAGACTACTCATCTTATTCAGACTTCATTGTTCCTGTCAATCCTTTTGTTTGCATTTTATGTAAGTTTCTCTCAAAATACTATGCATATGGCCCAAAGCAAATTTATGTAGCTTCACTCCATATTGCATACACGCAACTCACACTTATCAATTCTCTACATGATGCGCAAAAAATCCAATCCTCAACTTTATATCCCTCAACACTAAGTTCTACTTCCTCGTGTCATATTTAACTATCTGGTTATATGCACAATACACACACTCATCACCTTTTGCACCTAATGTGTGTATTTATACATTATGGTGTAACAACTTAATCAACATCGAAAATAATACTTTGGGGCTAATATAATAGTCTTCCCAACCCCTTTGACTAAAACCATGGTAAAACACATATCAACGCTTAAGCCCCAAAATGAATCATTTATGTTGACACCCTTTATGATTTTTCATAAGACCCCCACCTCATGACCATGCCCTTAACATTCAGAGTGCCATGTAATCGAGTTTCAACACTTGCCATGTGTCACCTAGAAAGGGGCCATTTGGCCTCGCAAAAATGGAAAAACAACATTCCACATGTCACTTGACACATATGTCCATATCATCACAATTTCCATGTCATTGTCCGCCTATCATGCCATGTCATTACTTCCTATTCAATGTGCCATCTATATCGACCTTCATATCTTGGTGTTGCATAATATTGTTGTTTGAGTACCCTCAAGACTCTGAGATCCAATGGCCATGTCACCTCTGTGTGTGTGCCACCTGGAATTCACATGTATTCCAACTTTATTCCACTTGTACTACCTTGATGCCACCTATGTGCTACATGTACTACCTTGATGCCATATGTGTGTTACACATCGTGCTTCCAAATCCATCCTTTAAATAACTATTGGTAAGTGGACCCCTCCTTTGGTTGTTTTGTACTTGGGGGTGTGGGGGCACATTAAATATTCATTGTTGATATTATTTTTTCTTGGTATTGTGTAAATATACATTGAAAACACCCCTTCATGTTAAATGTCAACCATGGGGGGGATGGGGCACACTGAATGTGAGCCATCACATCTAGGCACAATTTCAATCAATGATGATTTTCCCGTCGATGTGAACCCAATTTAATGAATTTGGGGTTTGTACTCCAAACATAATGAATTTTTTGGTTTCATTTCATGAAATTGGGGGTTTTCCCATTTTTATTCTTCACATAAAACTCATTTATCCTTTGACAACCAATGTTTCCTTCTAAATGAATCTTGCAAGATCTAAATTTAACATCAATGACAACACATTGATCATCAATCTACCCCTTTGTTATTGATGGAAACACTTGCATACATTATTGGTCATTGATGGTTGTGGATCGAAACCCTCGTATCAAGCTGCTAATTATCCCTTAGCTCATAAGGTCTAATGTCTGCTCACTATCTCCCTTTGACATCAATGGCAAAGAGACTTGCTTTACTTCCCTTGCTTGAAAAGTAAAGTGTTTGATCATTTTATCAATTGAATAAGTTGGAATGTTATAGATGTTGCTATTAATGGATTGAATCCCCTTGGGCTCATTATTTCTTTCAAATTGTTGCAATCATACTACATCTAAGATTCTCTTGTCAAAGTTGTGACCAATTGTTCTTTGATGCTCCATTATTATTCTTTCAACTCCATTTTTGAGGATTTCTCCCCCTATGCTTGCGATTCCTTTAACAACATAATTCTTTTTTATAACAATATCATCCTTTGATCAACATAATTTATCATGGAAGTAAGCATGATGAACCTTTTAACTAGTTCCCTTAATGGGATACTATCCTCATTTGACTGCTTGCTCTATTGAGAAAATAAGCATGACTCCATAAGACCATTCCTTTGTGATTGTATTCTGATTTGACCTTCTTCTATTAAAAACTACACATACAACATCCTATTGGCTGTAAGTGCTTCCCCTTAGCTTATGCTCCAATCCAATTTCGAGTGTGGAAGATTAGCTCCATGACTTAGAATGTTATATGAGAAAATCAAATGTAACAAACTTCACTACTGCAATGAGATCCATGATTCCTTTTATATATACATGAATTCCAAAAGACTTCCAACTCAAATTTCCTAAGTTAAGTAAGTTTAATAAAGATCCAAGCAACAAAATCCTTCACTAGGTAATCAACAAAATAAAAAACTCCTCACTAGATCCAATCAGTAAGAACAGATTAACCCCTAATAGCGCCATCATACCTAGAATATACGGGGTTCCAAAAATCCACAAAATAGGTATTCCACTAAGGCCCATAGTTAACACTATAGGATCACCCACCTATTGGTTAGCCAAATTCCTTGCCAACAAACTCAGATCTCTGTCTGGTAACACCCACTCTTATATTAAAGATTCCTCTTCTTTCGTAGAATGGATTAAGAACCTTGAAATTAATGACAACGACCTCCTAGTAAGCTTTGACATAATATCCCTCTACACTATGATTCCAATAGATGAGGCCATTGAGGCAATAAATATGATCATAGACCCTGAAACAGTGGACCTCATTAGAATTTGCCTCAAGTCTTCTTATTTCAACTTCAAAGGGAAAATCTATGAGCAAACTCATGGAGTTGTCATGGGCTCTCCCTTATCTCCAATAATTGCCAACCTATATATGGAATGCTTTGAACAAATTTCCCTTAATTCCTTCCTTTTCACCCTTGAGGAATGGAAAAGATATGTAGACAACATATTTTCTAAATGGAGCCATGGTATTGATAAACTTAAATAGTTCTTAACTCACATCAACAACCTCTCTAAACACATTAAATTCACAATCAAAATTGAAAAGGACAACCAACTCCCTTTCTTGAACATCCTCCTCACCAAGAAAAATGGGAAACTAAGCCACAAGGTTTTCAGAAAACAAACTCACACGGACAAATACCTGCACTCAAATTCCCACCACCATCCAAGACAAAAAGTAGGTGTCACTAAAACCCTAGTTACTAGAGCATCTAGAATCCGTGACTCCGAACACTTAGAAGAATAACTTAACCACCTATTAAAGGTATTCAAAAACAATGGTTTCCAAGAAAACATAATCCAAAAAACGATTAAAAACTCCAAAAAGAAAACTCAAAAAAGAACCCCTCAGGAAAAACCAAAAATCTCCTTACCCTATATAAAAGGAATCACCGACAAAATTGCTGAAATTCTCACTAAACATAACATCATGGTCGCATTTACTCCCCCTAACACCCTAAAAAACATGCTTGATCCTGCCAAGGATTCAATTGACCCGAAAAATCACAAAGGAGTTTACTTTATCCCATGTTCATGTGGAAAGGTATATATAGGTGAAACAGGGAGATCAATAGGCATACGGATAAAAGAACACATAAATGACATCACAAAGAATAGGTCGGGAAAATCAGCCCTGGCAGAACACACATATTCCTCCTCACACTACATTTGCATAGAGTAGGCTAAATTAATTCATAAGGAAGATCATTATCTAAAAAGAAGGGTGAAGGAAGCCATTGAAATAGAAAAATCATCAAACAACATGAACAGAGATGATGGTCTTAAACTAAGTAGTTCATGGAAACCCTTACTAAGAATTAAATAAGATATAATTAATATTATTTCTATCCTATTCTTAAACCACATTCCTAGCTCTCTCCTCTTACCTAGCTCTCTCCTCTTACCTAAAAATAAACTACATAAATTAACCTACACAATACATTAAAATAAAATATAACATACATGTATAAACCTAGATTAAAAACATTAATTAATTAACCTATAAATAACATTAAGATAATCTACATTAAACATTAACAAATAACATCAAATACCAATCATTTAAAAGAGTAGTCTACCCAGGTTGTAGAATGGCCCGGTTTCCGTCGCCGGCCGGAAAATCGTCCGACTCCGGCCACCAGAAACCTCTCTACCCTCCGCCACCATCCCACAACTCCGCCACCCTCTTTCTCCGCCACCCCGCCACCCTGCGCTGACAGTCCTGACATTCCCGATTGAAGATCTCACAAAAAAAATCGTCTTGCAGGCGCCTGACATCCCCTGACCGATCGGATCGGGGACGAGCTGGAGTATTATGGCCAATGCCGGATTACTCACCCGCGTTACTCTTCGACCCGACGCTCTCCCGCTCTCGCGCTTCTTCCCACTCTGCAGCACTCAGCAGCTCCCCCAAAACCAGGTATTCTTCTGAACCCCAACAATTTCACTCTGCTATCCGGGTAATTTCTCCAGAATCTTGAGGGCTCGTTGGAAGAAGCCTAATTATATATCAAAAATATTACATGCTTTTCCGATGAACAATAGCGCGAAGGCGATCCATACCATATAGACCAAAGCCAGCTTGCTAACCTGCTTCGTCGTCATCTCTGCAACATGTGCCAGAGACTCTATGGAGCGATAAAATTTGTAATGGTTAACGAGATTTTTCCACTTGCATTTACACTGCTCTGCGCTTCTTCTGTATCCCTTGGCCTTCATTTTCCCTGCAATAATCTCCCACAGGGTCTTATTTCTTTTTGTCTGCGTGAAATCCTTTCCCAGCTCTGCCCTGATGGCGATGAATTCCCTCGTCTCCTGATGACCCCATTGAGGGATTCTGTCATCTTTCCTCTTCAATTGAGCTTGATTCATCTCTGCCTCCATTGAAGGTGACTGCAGTGGCAATGCAGCCACTGTAGTCATGTTGTCCCCTAATGAATAGTATTTAAATAAAAAAAATTGGATATGTGTGGGTCATAACTGCTAGCATTCCATCATATGCTTTCATCAGTATGGTTTATTATTGTCTTCACCGTGCACTGTGTGTAAGTGAGAGAAACATATTTTCTTCTTTTCAGTAGAAAACCATTTTCTTATTTTCACTACTCTTTCTATCATGTTTCCAACATTGTTTTCACCATCTTGCTAAACATGAAGATAGTTTATTTTTCCTTCACTGGCCAAACACCTTTATACCTTTCGAAATGTAGACTTAACGCAAAGGAGCCTTAGCTGTTTTAGTTGCAAGTGTTCAGAACATTTAGTCTCAACTATATACAGATAAGGTCTGGATCATATTTTATGTGGATATGTATTAGAGCATAAAAGACACCTTATAAGGTCTGGACCATATTCTATATGGATATATATCAGAGCATAAAAGACACTTGATATTAGAATAATCATCTCTGGGAGATGTAGGAGGGTCCTCTAAAAGCGACATTACAAGAAAAGTTCTTCAAAGTCGAACAAGTTTGGCCATTGACTTCATGTAAAAGTGGCATTACAAGAAAAGTTCTTCACAGTCAAACAAGCTTGGTCATCAACTACTTGTAAAAGAAAGAACATGAAAAGTACAAAGTCAAACATGTTTGACCATTACAAGAAAAGTTCTTCAAAGTCAAACAAGACACATGAATCAAATTTTCAAAAGATAAGGTAGAAAGGACACAAGGAAACCAGAGGGTAAGAACCCGTGTTGTCTGTCAAATTGCGATATTCATTTTTATTCAGTGAGGTATGATGGTTTTTCTCAGTCATATTGATCAGTGAAGCATGATGCCACTGATAACACTGAGCAAATTCAGTTTTTGAGACTGTAAATCATTTAGGATCATTTTGATAAGTCGTGTTCAACATATACTGTTGTTTCAATGCCCCTCTCAAAGTAGACCAATTAGGCAAACAAAAGATATTTTAAAGTGTTATCATTTGACTATGGCTGGAGAAAAGATCAAGTTACACATACCATATAACTACAACAGGCAGTGAAATGCAAAATAATAATAGTGAGCTTAAAATTCAAAACCTTTCTGCAGAGCATTCACAAGTCCTACCGTCTCAACATGCTCACCCATTTAAAGGGTTGGTTGCTGATGGGAAGTTGTAGTGAATCCCACAGTCAACAGAATAGATTCCAGAGAATAAATATATGTGGCCAGCTTTCAGTTTGGATCAAGGACAGTATAGAACATCCGATGTGAACCCTCTGATTTCTGGATAATTTCTTTTCTGCATTTCCTAAAGCCCACTAGAGCAAAGCAAAACCATAAGTTTAGAAAATTCAGAATATTGAACTACTCTATCAAGAAGAAAGTTCCGACCAATAGCATTTTTGAGCTTACACAAACCTAGTAAGACCATTCTCAGAACTAGAAAGAAATACCATTACTATTTACCATCTTCAAGAAAACAATGAATCCATCCATGCCCATTCACTAACAGGGGATAGATAATCTGGAATCATGATGAAAATTTCAGTAAGTTCACTTTATCATTAACCATTGGTTCTCTTGATATAACCTTGATAAGTGATAAGAAAAATTTAGCTTTACTTTACAGTATCATTATCAAAGTCATTGAAAAATTGGCAATTGAAAAATAGCATCAGAAAGAATACTGCAACCACTAGTCCCAGGGTGGTTGAGCTAAAACATAATGGCAGGCCTCAAAGAGTAACCGGGGGTAGGCTTGGGTCTGTAAAATGTGCACACAGTTAATGACCTCCCGGGGCCATAAGTTCAACCCAATCTCCATATGCCCCTTTCAATAAGTCAACATGCTGGAATGGCTCATGGTGTCAAGTTTTTGGCTGAGCTCCATGAGATAAGTACAAAATTATTCAATTGCCGATGAATTTCGGACTGCCTGTAGATGTCTTACGAAATGGCAGTTGGGTTTGGTTCAACCAGACAATTGTGTAAGGATTATATGGCCGTTCCTAGCTTCTTTAACATTGCGCCCTTGTTGCAGTATTTTTGGAAGCAGTGACAAGTAACAGTACCGATTTTCACAGACGGTGCAGAGCACTGTAAGATTATTTGAATATCCCTTTTTTGACATAATTGAGAAGCTGTTTTAAGAGTTTGAAAGGCTGCTTTTAGAGTTTGAAAGTCCGGGATCGCCCTAGAATTCATGGGCCAAATCCAACCTAACACATATTGGCTGATATTGTTCAACCCAAAAAAAGTATATCTAAGCTTCTATATTTTAGACTTTCATAAGCAGAAGTTACATGCTTGAGGTGATCTTTGCGAACCCATTTGTGGGATGCTATGAGCCATTATATTTCCAGGGATAGTTTCTAAAACCAGATCTTTTATGAATTAACTTGTAATCTGCCAAATATAATGCAATATGTTCTTAGTTGGTGAAACCCAAAGTTTCATCACTCGGTGGTTATTAGACACCCACATTGGCCAACAACTGCAGTCATGATATGTTAAAATTAGGTGCACATCTGGACAAATCCACCAATATCCATTTCACAAACTGTGACAGATGAATTAATTCATTCTGCAAGCTGGCTTGTCATTTGCATTATTGCCAGTAACATAGAGTTAACAGCTAACATGGGTACTTATTGAAATAGGGAATCTCAGTGAACAGTAGTCCTCCATTACTCCAAAACATTAAAGGTAAACGATGGATGTGCTTCTGTTCCATTTTCATTTACCATTTTACTTGAAGCAAAGCAGGCAATACTTTGTTTAAAAATGTACAAATGTTCAAGTTCATGTAAAGAAACTAGCTTTGAACATTACAAACAAAGTCTTATAGCGAGAAACCCCTTCATCAAAAAAATTGTCTTCAATTTTCAATGAACAAAACAAATAAAGTGAGTTTCAATATCTCTGTTGTTAGTATACAGTATCAATATGAGAGTGGATAGAAACAAACACAAAATGAAGATGTACCGTTTGTTGGAATCTTTCCTTTAAGGAATGCATTTGTTCATGTTCTCAAAGGAATCTTTCCTTTAAGGAATGCCTTGTTGAGAGTGAATGAGGCAAGAAGCAACATCTTAAAGGAAATGCTTGCATCCCAAATTTTTTGCATCCTTTTGTGCTATTTATTTTTGTCATTATTGAGTGATTGATATTTTAGACCTCAAAAAAAGCACAAAAGAGGTTTTATATTTATATATATGTTGAATAACTTGCTAAGATTGAAATTTTGGTTTTGATGTCCTTGCATATTGTTTGACCATATTAGTTCAAAATGGGCAAGCGAAAGAAATGGCAATATATCATGGATCTTGAGGTGCAAGACCTCAAAGGCAAAATGACTTTCTCTAGTAAAGACTTGGTTTGGGCAGAAATAAATACAAAAAACAATGGTATTGATCGTGTTGCTGTAATCCCGTTACGACGAGTTGCTGACTTTATCAAAGGAGAGGGAGAAAATCCTATTGCTCCATGTAAATTCGTATGAAAAACAAAGGGTAAACCAAAAGAAAGATCTACTGCTGCATTGCAATATGATATGTGAGTATTTAAAATATATATTGTTTAGATATTATGAAACCACGGTTATCTTTCTTTGTATGTACCAACAATTTAAATTTTTGGTTTAGTTATCATTGTTCATTTGGCCCAGAGGACAAAAGAGGAAATATTTCAGCTAAACGAAGGACCTCATTTGTGCAGAAGAGGGGTTGCCAATGCTACTTTATTGTGAAAGTTATGCATGAAATTCCTGATAGAGCAATATTAACTTTCAATATATATGAACATGAAGATGGGGAAGGTTGGGCTTGTCATGGTCAATGTGACACTTCAGGTGAGACCAGGGCCTTGCTTAGGCCAAAGCTTTCGAGGGACATTGTTGGATATGTAGAGAGTTGTTTCTTTTTGGGAGTGCCTATTGATGTAGTGTATAGAACACACATTAAGAGACATGTTGACATCGATGTGGCAGCTCGAGATAGAGATTTCTTCTTATGCAGGAAAGATATTGTAAACATTTATAATAGGTTGGCGAAGGGAAATTACCAACTTCACAAAAAGGATGAAATGAGTGTAAACCTTTGGTATCAAAAGCATCGGGAAGATTTTTTCTTTTACCAAAAGCCCAATGGTGTGGAGGTCCCTTTTATAACAGGGATTCAAACAAAGTGGATGTTGGAGACAATGGTCAAGCTATCGCACAATAGCTTAATAGCCATGGATTCAACATTTAACACAAACAAATATGGGGTAAGTCATATGCCAATGATTTATTGAATATATTTATTTAAGTTGTATCCATTCAAAATGATTAATAACTTGTATTTGAATTTATGTAATGTTGAAAATGACAGTATCATTTGTATACACTCATGGCATTTGATGAACAACAAAGCGGGGTGCCTGTTGCATGGGTCGTGGCATCACGAAACCCATCATATGATATTGCAATATGGCTGGAGCAGCTCATGCGCAAGTGTTTCCAAACCTGTCCTGATTGGAAATTCAATGCTTTCATGGTTGATGATGCACTCGCTGAAATCAGTGCCTTGAGGTAACTTAACATTGTCATGATATAACCAAACTTGCATTTTTTCTAAAAATACCACACTAAAATGCATTGAATATGGCAGGAGGATCACAGGTTGTGATGTGATCTTATGCATTTGGCATGTACGGAGGGCTTGGTTGAAAAATGTCAATCGGTTCTAGTTCCATAAAAGCCAAAGAGATGTTCAGTGAGTTAGGTTTCATCATGAAACACACTCTCAATTATGAAGTGGAAGATGCAATCAATCAATTTTTTATCAAGTTTGGAGATGAAGAGAAGTTCTTAGACTATTTCAACAAGAATTGGGTCACTGGAGATAAGATTCGTAAGTAAACATTTTTTCATACTATATGCATTTTTTCCTTTTATAAAGGTGATATAGTGAGACTGACATCGTTCTATTTGCAATTAGGTATGTGGGTGAAAGGTTGTCGGGAGTTTCCTCATGCAAATCAGGAGACCAATAATGCTATTGAGTCATACCATTGTTACCTAAAAACAACATTTCTATCTGACAGAAGGAAAAAATGTGCCCGGAGGATGGATTGGTTATTGCATATGCTACTAACAACAGTTGAACCTTGTTATCGGTTCAAGGAAATCTTAAAAGAAGAAGGATTTCTAAACAACTACAAGAGAGAAAAGCAGCTAGAATCATCAGTGGAACGAGCAAGAAAAATTATGGATACTGATTGTTGTCGTCATGAGAACATAACCCGTGCTTATTGGGTGAGAAGTCAGACAGATCGAGATAAAAAATACCTTGTCACCTGGTATCGTAAGGATTTTATAACGTGTGAATGTCCATGGTCTATCCGTGGAAACATTTGCAAGCATGCCATAAAGGTTAATTGGTTGTATTTCCAATCAGATAATTCAAATCCGTTGATTCATCAGCATGCAGAGGATAACATATGCAATGACCCACCTGAGATCAATATAGAGCCTCAAAACCATGATGAAGATGTCGATGCTACTCTTATGGCCACAAATGTTGTTGATGCAGATGCCGAGGCACTTCATTTGGCAAGGGAGGAGTTGTTTAGCTATACACATCTCATTTTAGATAATCCTCCTACTACTTTGGCGAAGACAATCTAGTTGACTGATATGCTTAAAAAAATGTTGGATGAAGCCAATAATTTGCACGTTACTGATTTTGAATTCACACCTGGATTGGAATCTCTTGATCCATCTTTGAAGAGGAACAAGAGTTCCCTTAGCCCCACAAAGAAAAGAAGAAGCAGCAGAAAAAAAAATGGTTTGGAAATTGATTTAAATGTTGATCCATCAGAATATGAACCATTTGAGTTTCGATACCTCAATAAGCGAGGACGTCATCGATCAAATAATGCCGTCTCTATGGTTCCAGGTTAGTTTCATGTGTTGAATAGAGTCATGATTTTAGATTTAAGTATTTAATCATCACTATTCTTTAACATGTGGTATGTTTATTTTTATAGCAATGCAACAATCCCCAACCATGGCAATAACCCAAAACCAAAGGGAGATGCAAGACCATCCAACCTTACTTGCCATGCCAGGTACATTTGACACTCTTTCATTGTGTGTGTACATATACCTTGATGCTCTAGAAAATTTCTTTGCGATAACGTTTGACATTTTTCTAGGTAACTATAAAATAAGTGGAGAAGCATCATCTTCTACCATGACTGATCATCTACAGAAGGACTTCAACTCTAGTGGGAATCAATGAGGTATGCACAAAGAATAGATAAGCTAGGTTATTATGGCGTCATCAGGTGGCCCTTTATCATATGATAAGTATATTTATGTTTTCCCATTGTTATGTTATCGTAAAAATACCTTTTTCATAATCTGTTCATGGACACAAATCAAACCCCTTATTTGGAATTTTGAAGCCTGATTTGGTATTTTTGAAGAAGATTACAAACTTGCCCATGCCCAGGTCTGATACCACTTGAAAGCTTGGTATTGCATATTCAAGTGTCAATGTTTGATACATTGGATGCTTGTGTGAATTTATTATCTTTCCATCATGGATCTGCATATCATATCTTTGTTTAGATGGACATAATGAATCACTTCTAGAGGCTATAGTTTCTTTTTTCTCCTTGTAAACAAATAAGCCCTTACATCCATACCAACCAATACATTATGCATCCTGTCCATACTCTATAACCTTCAATGCTTACATAAATACAAGTTTGTAGTTTTATAAAGTACACAAATAAAAAATATGTCCATACCAACCAACACATTTGTCTCCTTTACATAAGAAATCATGGTGCTGTCCATGCTTTTGATGCCTTCCTCATGTCATTTGTGCTGTAGATGATCCCTCCTCTTGTCAATTAATGACCTGAACCACTAACTTGACACTGCTTCATTGTGCACTATGACATTTTTATCTAACTTCTTCGGAAAATGAGGCACTGATGTGAGTGTCCACGTTTGTGGAGCCCAATATTAGTATCTTCTGGGAAGGGCTTTAATTATCATTGACTGCTGGGGTGGACTTCTGTTTTTTGGCTTCTCTATTTTCTATCTGTGTAGGCAGTACTATTTCTGAGTTTATAAACTGAAAAACAGTTTTAAGTGTGGTAGCTTTAATTTCTCTCTTTTACACTTTTCATTTAATTCACAATAACAAAATTAGCAAGAGAATCTGGTACACAAATCACTTACTGCACTTATATGGTGATGTGATGAATGTGGAATGCCCTTGAATGATTAGCCTAGGGTATTTTACTGGAGAATTTGGGATGGGGGATTATTCATTGGTTTGTAATGGTTAGAGTAGATTCTGGAAGATAACAAATGGATAATATTTGAATGGGGGAGGTTGAGATGATTCCCATGCTTCATGTACTTGGGCAGTTGAGTTTAGTAGCATAGAGTTGCTGAGAAACTAGTGTTTTAGAGAAGAAGAAACGAAGCATTGATCAAAACAAAGCTGAAGATGCCCAAGGTAACAAGCTGCTCAAATTTACATCCTTGGTGAGTGATTTTCACGTTAATGTGGTTAGAACGGTAGTAATGCTGTTTAATTGGACTTTTAACCTCCTGAGTCTCAAATCCCTTGGATCTTATTCTAGGGAAAGCTTTTCTTTGGCTACATCGATTGCTCTCCAGACTTATTATGAAGCTCCTGACAAGTGGCAAGAACTGATTTAGACTAATCTAATTTCATCTTAATTGCAGTCTCTTGGAAGCCATTTCTTTCAGCCAGTCCAATTGTTCTAATCTCTAAAGCTTTGTTGAAACTATCGGTCCTGATGAAGTGTTTTAACTTACCACTTGATCTAGTAGTAGTCCCTTAGGAGCCCCTCCTAGGAACCCTGCTAAATTGAGCGATAACAGGTCTGATGGTTTATCTGGTTATTAAATCCATCTAGGAAGATGCACACACAACAAATCTGTCCAGGAAGATCCATACATAGCAAGTCTCTCTCTCTCTCTATGAAATTTTGGTGGGCTGGTCACCACAATTCCAGGCTGAGGAAGTCTCAAGGCAGCGGGAGGATGCCGAGACCTATTCTAACGTACAACAACGAGGTGTTTGAGGTTGTCTAGAGGCCGCAGGGCTAAAGTTTGTTGAGCAGCTTATCATTATTACAGGTTCCTACTAAGGCTGTTTTTAGGGCAGCGGTGCAGCATTAAACCTATCCCAAGGAAGCGAAAACCTTATCCAGATCTTCTGGGATCAGGCAAGACCTTAAAAACCATCTGTGACACATACATGTTCAGATTTGGATAACAGAGCATCCAAACAACCTTCCTGGGCAGTGGCTTTCCCCCTGAGACGACAGTAATGCCAGCACAACAAGGGTTGGGAATATTATTGTACGATAAGAAGAATTTTGGTAGGAAGGGTTTGTCACAAACCCTCCTAGGCAACATAACAAGTCTCGGAAATAGTACCAAGAATCCTGAAAGATTTACAACTGATAAACTGTGAGTTGCTAAGTAACAGTATAGCTAAATATAGCTGGTTGTGTTAGAATAATTACTACAGTTCTGTTATTAAATTATTAGGACTGTACAAGACAGGATTTGTAGAGTGAAGTGTTGGACATATTACTCATTTCGTATCATTGAAATGGTATCATGTGCCTGAGTTATCAATGCAATTGAATGTGGAATTGTGACCTAACTGGTGGAGGGTTGTAATCTACTGTTTATTGTGAGCTAACTGGTGGAGAATTGTACTCTATTGTTTATTGTGCACTTAATATCACTACTGTCTAAGATTGGAATTAAATACAGTCATCTGGGTGACTATGGTTATATGTTTTTGATAACCCTAAGGGAAAAATTACCCTAGGATACTATAGGTGATCTCTTGAAAATGTAAGTAAACACAAAATCACACCAAGGTTGGTGTGTGCTGCTACATGCATGCTCTATCTAATGTCGAATAGGGTTGATATAATCAGCACCTCCAATATATGAATAGGGCGGCCCATCATCAAGCTATGAATCACCTCCATACACTACAATTGAATATGCCTCTCCAAAAGTTGACCTACATGCTCCAACAACCTCCCCTATTTTCTACCATATATATTATAGATAACCTGTTGTAGCCTCAACCAACAAAAGCTTAGAAGGTCTCTTCAAGGTAAACATGCAAAAAAAAATCTCTCTCATTCCTGCCCTCGATTAGACCTCCACATGATGCATGCCATAAAAAAAATAGATCCAGAAAGAACACCAAATCAGGTCATGAGTTAGGGCTTGATGCCCTCTTTCGAAAGAATGAAAAGTGTTGCAATACATCAAAGATTGTGCATGTTGTTGTCCCAAAAATATTGAAGTAATAAAAGTACATCCCCTTGCTGATTTTTTGTACACCCAAAGAGACAACCAACAAAGGTAAGTACAAATTGTTAAAGAATAGGCAAAAATGCAAGTAGACATTAACAAGAAATCGTGTTCAAAGCTAAAAAACTGATCTCATAACTAGAAACCAAACTCTATGGAGCACTCTTCGAAGTACAAATACAGATAAGAAGATCAGTAGCGTAATAATACTCCACCCTAGAAAAAAATAATGCATATAAACCCAAGCCAGGTAGCTTTGTTCGAAGATGACACCACATGGGAAGATGTACTAACTAAAGTGGTTAGATAAGTGCATAGAATTAGCCATCAGAAAAAAGAAAAAGTAAATTTCAAAACTCAACCACAACTACACATGTGGATGAGATAGAGGCTGATATTGTGTTGCTGAAACTCTATGCAATTGTATTTGGAAGGCAGTATCTATGGGACAAAAATGCAAAGTTTCAACAAAGACTAAACCAATACAAGTTTGTCAAGGATGAAAAGTTCCGAGAAAGAAAATTTCGGACTCCATGGGAGAGTCCAGGAGTGCCATGGGAGGACAAGCAAAGTGCCACAAGAGCACAGGAAAATTCCCACAAGACGCAAGTAGAGTACAGTCTGATCATCATTGGAGTGCACTTAGGAGTAATCACCCAAAACAAACCAGGGAGCATTTTGTTTTGGGTAGGAGACTGTTCCCAAGAGCACTCTCACAATGCTCATGTTCAGAGCACAATTTGAGAGTAGGATTGTCCGGGGAGAAGCAATTCTAGTATCACTGCTCCAAAATCAACTATTTCCTTGCCTCATTACTGAGATTCTCTTTAATTGTTTTCCTACTTCTACTTCATTTATTTCCTACCTCAACTTAATTGTTTTTTCTTTTGACATCTTTATCACTAGTTGTCCCCAATTCTCTCCCTCTAACTCTTATCTGCCTTTAACAATATTTCAATGTTAATGCTAGCCTATATCATCTTCTCAACTTATATTTCCTCTCCTAACTCCCTTTTATATTTCCACTTGTTTTCCCCTCTAATTATTCTACCATAATGTCCACTATTCCTTAGGATTTTGACTCAAAATTTTATTATGGATCCTTCACCCTTGGATGCTAGGAGAAATGCTTTTGTTTCAACACAGCACACTCTTATGCCTCTAAATATAGCCCTGGAGACTACCAGCGTGGATCATTCTCCTTGTGATATTCTTAGAGACATTCTTGTGGGAAACCAGTGATAACCAATAATACTATTAACATTGGGGAGGATTAAGCAAGGACTACCTTCTCATTTCGCCTTTTTCATATCTATTGCTACTTGTGATAATTAACGATACTATTAACATTGGGGAGTATTAAGTAAGGACTTCCTTCTCCTTTCCCCTTTTTCATATTTATTGCTACTTGTCTGATTTATTTTCCTTTAAAAATGTTTAGGGTTATAGCCTTCTCGTTTTATTAGGTCCTTTAGAAAGAAGTTTCTTTTAGACTCCTTTTGTCATTGTTATAGAACTTTGCATTCCCAGTTCCATTGAACTATTTAGGTCATAAGTGAGCATTAATATAATTGGTTTCTTTCATTCTTTCTAGATTCTCTTGGTGTCAGATTTTTCTGCCTCTATTGAATCATTGATAAAATTTGAGGTTCTCCTTACCCATTTCCTTTCGAGTCTTTACTTATCCTTTCGGCTGTCCCTATTTTTATCTGATATTGCAAAATTTTCTTGTGGTTTGGTGATCAGTTTGATCCAAACTCTCATTGCACGTCCACATTCATGACATAACCTGCATTTAAAAGATATTCCTTCATAATCTAATTGTTGTTCTCAAGCACGGTCAAGCAAACTAGGAACAAATTTTCAAGGAGTGTTACAGCTCCAGATTAAAGCAAATTCTGCATATATGACATTTCCCAATCCCTTGTTTGAACTGACAATCTTACATACTTGCCCAGAACTTCCCTTCAAAATCTTCCTCATTTCAAACACCACAAAAAGAAGAAGAGCCTCTTTCACACTAGTCCAGTATTACACATATAATCCCACCTCGTTCTAAAGCCACCGCTCCTCACTGAAACATTGTTTCTCTGTCCTCAAGGTTTGTGAACCTTTCAGTACCATAACTTCTCTCACAAAGCATGATTTCTGTTTGTCCTTTCAGATCCCAATTATTTCTCACCCACCATCTCAGGGCTCCTGAAGAAGACCTAAAGCCTAGAAATCTACAAATTACGTGGTTCCTTAGATAACTTAGTTTTACTTGAACCCTTGGTGTTTCTTCTACTTTCAGCAGGCACCCATTCAGCCATCTCGTGGGAGGAGCTGTCATCCTCTGTTTCAATACCTTCACCCTGGTTTTCCTGATTTCTCCAAAGTTGTTGTTGGTGGCCCCTTTGGGTCAGATGTTCCTTCTGTTCTGTTCACCGCTCTTCTAAACCAGATATTGTACTTGATTATTTGATACCTATTTTGTCCAAATTTACTAAAATCCTGTCACACCCACTATATCGCACAGTAGCAAGTCCATGCTAAACCTTGTAATTAACCTGAAAACTAGACCTCAGTTAAAATATGTAAGTTATTGACAAGCAATTTAACTGAATTATCATTCTCTAGTCTTCCAAAAATACTTAGCAAGTGACTGAATCATCATCGCCGAAATTTCTAGAAATATGTAGCTCGTCACTGATTTTCATTGCCCAAGTTTAGAAAAGTACCAACCCAGTAATAATTTTTAACAGGGCAAAACTCTAAAACCTTTGCATTATAGTTCTCATTATTCCACTACCTATGTGAACAATTTATAGAGACATTATTAGGAAAGCGAATAAAATTCAAAAACGTTACAAAGAAAAAGGGCATACCTACCAATAAAATTCACTCTTAATAAAATTCATTTAGTGTAGTTTAAAGCATATTTTATGTGTTAATTTTGTGGTTTCTCTTCAATCAGTTCCAAATGTGTTAACAGATTTGAGTTTGTTGTAATTTGTTTAGCTCTTAAATCTTAATTTTTGTCATCTGTTTGCATTATGAAGATTAGCTGATACTTAGTATCGCTTCAATTTTTATGAACTTGTAGCAGAGAAAGATCCTGTGAATTTAGTTGAACCTTTATATTTGTGGGTGATCTTGAAATGTCAGCCTTTTGGTGGTCTTTTGTGTTAAAATGTTTCTTGCCACAAATAGCATAATGCGAATAGTTGTTCATGAGACTAATGTAGCACCATGTTGTTCTAAATCAGGTTTATCATCCAAACATTAACTCCAATGGTAGCATCTGTTTGGATATCCTCAAGGAACAGTGGAGTCCCGCACTGACAATCTCTAAGGTCCTTTTGTCAATTTTCTCTCTTCTGACTGACCCAAATCCTGATGATCCTCTTGTTCCTGAAATTGCTCATATATACAAGAGCCAAAGGTTTAGTTATGAGGAGACAGCGAGAGCATGGACTCAAAAGTATGCCATGAATTGATTCCACTCTTGTCATATGAAAGCCAGGGAAGAATTTGCAGTTCACGAAAACTTGGTTTTGCCTGTATCAAGTTTGAATCTTCCTCAGGTCAGGAAGACAGGAAAATTATTGTTGATGCTATAAGATTGAAACTTATGGTGATCAATCAATCTCATATGATATAAATGAATATGGTGTCTATCTGTACATTTATAAGTGGAATTTGGTGCTTGATTCATAATTAACAATGGATTTTGGCTTGATTCAAGCAGTGAGGATTTCCTTCATTTGTTAGTTTGTTGTAAGAATATTAGTATGGTTTCTATTGCTTTAAATAATGCTATGCAATTTCTTGAGCAAAGTCTTTTCTTAAGTGTGTTTTCCAGGTGCCATTAGATAAGCTTTATTGATGCAGCCTTCTTGTCGTTTTCCTCTATTTTGCACAAAGTAGTTTCATGGTTTAAGATTAACATCTGGCTATATGGTTGTATGTTTATAGCTCATACCTCTAATTTAACCGATCTGGTTTTGGAATTTCAGTGCCCTCTGGGATTAGGAATGTTGTAAGATATACGTGGATATAGTGCTGTAGATAATCCTCCTCTTGTCAATTAATGACCTGAACCACTAACTTGACACTACTTCATTGTGCACTATGACATTTTTATCTAACTTCTTCGGAAAATGAGGAACTGATGTGATTCATCTTAATGCAAAACTTATAAGATTTGACAAACCCCTGTTCAGCATTGAAATTGATGATAGCATTCCATGTTATTAATTATCAATGTGTCTAATATTTTGACCCACATCTATGTATATTTATATCAGAAAAACTTTATAATCATGGCAAGGAAACCAATGTGCCTACTTATAGATTACAATTACCAACACCATAATAAGATGCATCTATTTTCCAGGTTATCCTCTTAAAGTGGACCAAAACCATTTCTCTAATTGCTCATAGATTGCCAACACTTATGCATGTTTAAGAATGAGATAGTTAGCACAAGAACTATTTAGTTTCATGATAATCTATTACGAAAATACCATTAAGTAATGCACTGAGTTGAAGTGCACTGTGGTCAATGGATGACTATGGTTGGTGTAAAGTGAGTTGAAACGCATTGTGGTCAATGGATGATTATGGTGGTTGCAAAACCCCTCTTGAAATTTATGGTATTCATTATTGCCTCTTGGAATTTTATGGTATGTCTATTTTAAATCTTTGGAGTTGAAGTGCATTGTGGTCAATGGATGATTATGGTGGTTGCAAAGCCCCTCTTGAAATTTATGGTATGCATTATTGCCTCTTGGAATTTTATGGTACATCTATTTTAAACCTTTGGACTGTTTAGTTAACTTGTCCTTGACCAACATCAATGTTGCCAGCACAGCCTCTCCTCCTGAGCTAAGCCACTGTCGAACCATCTTTGGACTGTGCCCCTTGAGATGTAGATGTACTACATTATCTTTGTTCCCACTATCAATCTAGACTACTCATCATGGTTATTTGCTAACGGATCCTCTTGAGGAACTTCCATTCCCTTCAGCTTACAATCACTAAAAGAGTACAGTAACAAATTTTGCATAAATGGCGGGGAATTTTTCCTAAATAACCAAATGCATGCAATGAGCACACAGAAAAGAAACATGAAATCACCATTTGCAGTTTCCAACTTTAAGGATAATATGATCTTTTAATTCCTCCTCTTCAATGTTAATTTGGATATTTTTTGCTCCCCTTGTTTATCTGTTGAGTGTTACAGGGTCCAACTCCAAGACACTACCAAACAGGAATTCTATTTTTGTGAAAAGCCCCAGTGCCTTAAATTCATTAGGAAGGTAAAGCATTCTAATCCAAACCAGAATTTTCAAAGCAGCTAACGTCAATGGGGTAAAATAATGAAAACCAAGAACACTATTTTTAAAGAACCATGGCTCCCCTAATAACAAAATTTCCAAGATCCTTAATCTCCAAATAAAAATATTGATAAAACCCTTACCTCTTATGCTCAAATGAACACCACCATGTAGTATACTCTCCCACACAGACACTGAACATTTTTTCATTACCCAAGAAGGTACTATCAACCCCAGTCAGTGTTCTTGCATGTATATTGACAGATTTCTCAGAATTCAGGGACTTTTTAAATTGTAGAAAAATTTGATTCAAATTCTCCTAGAAAATTATCTAGTCTTTCCGGGCTGACACTGACCACCAGATGTTGCTCATGATACCTACTGCTAGGTGACAAAAAAATTGCAGAATTCACGGACTCTCAAAAATTGACATGCTGCTGATCAAAAAGCCCCAGCTCTTTTTGCACTTTCCTCTTACCAAACATTTTGTGTCTAGAGGGTTCCTGAGCAACCACCTCCTCTTGGGATATTAGAGGAGTTGTCATCGGATGGTCTAAATTTTTATCTGCTAAAATGCACCAGATTTCCCTCACAGACACCGTTCACCAGATTTTTCTGGTGTTTGTAGTTATTTAAGTTCTATATAATGTATATTCTTGATGTCAACTTCATTTGAAGTTAAGATATTTTTGTATGATATAGATATTATTAATTTACATTAGTTATTTGATAAATAAATAGATAATAATCTATATTATGAGAGGTCCAAATAAATGAAGCAAATACAAATGATGGCCCATTGAATAATTTAAAGCCATATCTATATAAACTTCAAACTTAGAAACATAACACATTCTTAATGCTTTAAGATTAAATCATTTCACACAAACCATAAACATCGTAATTCCATCAACTTTGTAGATGCAAGAACTAAAGAACATTCTCTAATGGTTGGATCAGAATTTCTCTAATGGTTGGATCAGAATTAGAACATTTAGGCTTCCACAATCCATAATCATAGTAGAAGTGTTGTTTCAGAGGTGTGATGCAAGGATTGTGTTCAATATTTCAGGTAGCCACTCCACCCACTCTCAAAGACCAAGGTCCAAAAATAAACAGATATGCTATTCCAATATTTTTTTTCTTCTCGAAATACAAGATTCTTGTTTTTCTTCTTGGAATACAAGATTCTTCTTTTGTGTTTGATACATCCCTACCTTTTTCTTATTACACCATTCAAAAAATGAGATTCTCAACAGAATAGCTCATCACACATGTTATCTGTTTATTGATAGATTCTTTAAATACAAGAAACCTTTCATCACTGATCAACAACCAACGAACAAATCACATAGCATATCAATATCTCTCCAGAAACAAAGATCTGAGAAGGTGTTTGGAAGGATCAGACAACATCATAATGTATTGATGATAATCACAAAATCATGAACCAGTTACTTTTCTCAAAATACATTTGTCCATGTACATGGAATATATTACATTTGTCCATAAATTTGTCTCCTATACAAAAAATTGTAATCATTGCGTGTTGGGGAAAAATAAAACATTAATAGGTTCTTCTTTAGTGAAAGAACCATGCTATGATAGACCCCAGAAAAATGATAACGACAACCCATTCACACAATGGGGATTTATATTGATGGTGATCAATGATTTCTGTTGCAGTGGATGGTGATCCTATGTCATATTTGGCATCTACATATGTGCTTAAAAATGCTCTGGACATTAAATCAGTGGACATCTTTTCAGTATCTGCAGAGTGATTGATGGTAAAATGTTGAAATTGACAACTCCAATTTATTGCTTCCTTATGAAGAGGTTTTAAATTGTCCTTCCGAACCCGATAGATGCCTTTCATCTGATTACATATCTACTCTGAGTTGGTGAAGACTTCAATATCATTGACATCATGTTGTTTTGCCTCTTTTAATCCTTCAACAAGGGCAATGTAATATGCCTCATTGTTTGTCGTCATTCCAGGCACTTCTCTATTTCCATGAATTAAATGATTTGTTGCCATATTGTAAAGGACAAATTTAATAACTGCTCGACCTGGATTTGGAAAGAAAGACACTTCAATGCATAAATGCCACTTTTGCACCATTTTTTACACTTCAAAAACCTGAAAAACAAATAACAATAAATTCATGTTAAATAAGTAGACAATTATCTATTTCCTAATACTCAACATGTTTTTCAATCATATATAATTAAAAAAAGCAGATAACTTGTGTTCATTTACACTGCAACACTTTAAATACTGGCAACTATTCTGCAAAATATATTAACTGGAAAATCAAGAGTCATCCATCCGTGAATGAGAAAATCAAACATGTTTTAAAATGCCCACAACCATTAGTGTTATGCCAGAGAGACAAGTTTTCTTCGAACTGAATCGAAGAAAACTTAGCAAGTTATTCAACATATATATAAATATAAAACCTCTTTTATGCTTTTTTTGTGGTCTAAAATATCAATCACTCAATAATGACAAAAATAAATAGCACAAAAGGATGCAAAAAATTTGGGATGCAAGCATTTCCTTTAAGATGTTGCTTCTTGCCTCATTCACTCTCAACAAGGCATTCCTTAAAGGAACGATTCCTTTGAGAACATGAACAAATGCATTTCTTAAAGGAAAGATTCCAACAAACGGTACATCTTCATTTTGTGTTTGTTTCTATCCACTCTCATATTGATACTGTATACTAACAACAGAGATATTGAAACTCACTTTATTTGTTTTGTTCATTGAAAATTGAAGACAATTTTTTTGATGAAGGGGTTTCTCGCTATAAGACTTTGTTTGTAATTTTCAAAGCTAGTTTCTTTACATGAACTTGAACATTTGTACATTTTTAAAAAAAGTATTGCCTGCTTTGCTTCAAGTAAAATGGTAAATGAAAATGGAACAGAAGCACATCCATCGTTTACCTTCAATGTTTTGGAGTAATGGAGGACTACTGTTCACTGAGATTCCCTATTTCAATAAGTACCCATGTTAGCTGTTAACTCTATGTTACTGGCAATAATGCAAATGACAAGCCAGCTTGCAGAATGAATTAATTCATCTGTCACAGTTTGTGAAATGGATATTGGTGGATTTGTCCAGATGTGCACCTAATTTTAACATATCATGACTGCATTTGTTGGCCAATGTGGGTGTCTAATAACCACCGAGTGATGAAACTTTGGGTTTCACCAACTAAGAACATATTGCATTATATTTGGCAGATTACAAGTTAATTCATAAAAGATCTGGTTTTAGAAACTATCCCTGGAAATATAATGGCTCGTAGCATCCCAGAAATGGGTTCGAAAAGAGCACCTCAAGCATGTAACTTCTGCTTATGAAAGTCTAAAATATAGAAGATTAGATATACTTTTTTTGGGTTGAACAATATCAGCCAATATATGCTAGGTTGGATTTGGCCCATGAATTCCAGGGCGATCCCGGACTTTCAAACTCTGAAAGCAGCCTTTCAAACTCTTAAAATAGCTTCTCAATTATGTCAAAAAATGGATATTCAAATAATCTTACAGTGCTCTGCACCGTTTGTGAAAATCGGTATTGTTACTTGTCACTGCCTCCAAAAAATACTGCAGCAAGGGCGCAATGTTAAAGAAGCTAGGAAAGGCCATATAATCCTTACACAACTGTCTAGTTGAACCAAACCCAACTGCCATTTCGTAAGACATCTACAGGCAGTCTGAAATTCATCGGCAATTGAATAATTTTGTACTTATCTCATGGAGCTCAGCCAAAAACTTGACACCATGAGCCATTCCAACATGTTGACTTATTGAAAGGGGCATATGGAGATTGGGTTGAACTTATGGCCCCGGGAGGTCATTAACTGTGTGCACATTTTACAGACCCAAGCCTACCCTCGGTTACTCTTTGAGGCCTGCCATTATGTTTTAGCTCAACCGCCCTAGGACTAGTGGTTGCAGTATTCTTTCTAATGCTATTTTTCAATTGCCAATATTTCAATGACTTTGATAATGATACTGTAAAGTAAAGCTAAATTTTGCTTATCACTTATCAGTGTTATATCAAGAGAACCAATGGTTAATGATAAAGTGAACTTACTGAAATTTGTATCATGATTCCAGATTATCTATCCCCTGTTAGTGAATGGGCATGGATGGATTCATTGTTTTCTTGAAGATGGTAAATAGTAATGGTATTTCTTTCTAGTTCTGAGAATGGTCTTACTAGGTTTGTGTAAGCTCAAAAATGCTATTGGTCGGAACTTTCTTCTTGATAGAGTAGTTCAATATTCTGAATTTTCTAAACTTATGGTTTTGCTTTGCTCTAGTGGGCTTTAGGAAATGCAGAAAAGAAATTATCCAGAAATCAGAGGGTTCACATCGGATGTTCTATACTGTCCTTGATCCAAACTGAAAGCTGGCCACATATATTTATTCTCTGGAATCTATTCTGTTGACTGTGGGATTCACTACAACTTCCCATCAGCAACCAACCCTTTAAATGGGTGAGCATGTTGAGACGGTAGGACTTGTGAATGCTCTGCAGAAAGGTTTTGAATTTTAAGCTCACTATTATTATTTTGCATTTCACTGCCTGTTGTAGTTATATGGTATGTGTAACTTGATCTTTTCTCCAGCCATAGTCAAATGATAACACTTTAAAATATCTTTTGTTTGCCTAATTGGTCTACTTTGAGAGGGGCATTGAAACAACAGTATATGTTGAACACGACTTATCAAAATGATCCTAAATGATTTACAGTCTCAAAAACTGAATTTTCTCAGTGTTATCAGTGGCATCATGCTTCACTGATCAATATGACTGAGAAAAACCATCATACCTCACTGAATAAAAATGAATATCGCAATTTGACAGACAACACGGGTTCTTACCCTCTGGTTTCCTTGTGTCCTTTCTACCTTATCTTTTGAAAATTTGATTCATGTGTCTTGTTTGACTTTGAAGAACTTTTCTTGTAATGGTCAAACATGTTTGACTTTGTACTTTTCATGTTCTTTCTTTTACAAGTAGTTGATGACCAAGCTTGTTTGACTGTGAAGAACTTTTCTTGTAATGCCACTTTTACATGAAGTCAATGGCCAAACTTGTTCGACTTTGAAGAACTTTTCTTGTAATGTCGCTTTTAGAGGACCCTCCTACATCTCCCAGAGATGATTATTCTAATATCAAGTGTCTTTTATGCTCTGATATATATCCATATAGAATATGGTCCAGACCTTATAAGGTGTCTTTTATGCTCTAATACATATCCACATAAAATATGATCCAGACCTTATCTGTATATAGTTGAGACTAAATGTTCTGAACACTTGCAACTAAAACAGCTAAGGCTCCTTTGCGTTAAGTCTACATTTCGAAAGGTATAAAGGTGTTTGGCCAGTGAAGGAAAAATAAACTATCTTCATGTTTAGCAAGATGGTGAAAACAATGTTGGAAACATGATAGAAAGAGTAGTGAAAATAAGAAAATGGTTTTCTACTGAAAAGAAGAAAATATGTTTCTCTCACTTACACACAGTGCACGGTGAAGACAATAATAAACCATACTGATGAAAGCATATGATGGAATGCTAGCAGTTATGACCCACACATGTCCAATTTTTTTTATTTAAATACTATTCATTAGGGGACAACATGACTACAGTGGCTGCATTGCCACTGCAGTCACCTTCAATGGAGGCAGAGATGAATCAAGCTCAATTGAAGAGGAAAGATGACAGAATCCCTCAATGGGGTCATCAGGAGATGAGGGAATTCATTGCCATCAGGGTAGAGCTGGAAAAGGATTTCACGCAGACAAAAAGAAATAAGACCCTGTGGGAGATTATCGCGGGGAAAATGAAGGCCAAGGGATACAGAAGAAGCGCAGAGCAGTGTAAATGCAAGTGGAAAAATCTCGTTAACCGTTACAAATTTTATCGCTCCACAGAGTCTCTAGCACATGTTGCAGAGATGACGACGAAGCAGGTTAGCAAGCTGGCTTTGGTCTATATGGTATGGATCGCCTTCGCGCTATTGTTCATCGGAAAAGCAGGTAATATTTTTGATATATAATTAGGTTCTTCCAACGAGCCCTCAAGATTCCGGAGAAATTACCCGGACAACAGAGTGAAATTGCTGGGGTTCAGAAGAATACCTGGTTCTGGGGGAGCTGCTGAGTGCTGCAGAGCGGGAAGAAGCGCGAGAGAGGGAGAGCGTAGGGTCGAAGAGTAACGCGGGTGACTAATCTGGCACCGGACATACTACTCCAGCTCGTCCCCTATCCGATCGGTCATGGGATGTCAGGCGCCTGCAAGACGATTTTTTTTGTCAGAGCTTCAATCGGGAATGTTAGGACTGTTAGGGCAGGGTGGCGGAGAAAGAGGGTGGCGGAGTTGTGGGATGGTGGCTGAGGGCAGAGAGGTTTCCAGTGGCCGGAGCCGGACGATTTTCCGACCGACGACGGAAACCGGGCCATTCTACAGCCTGGGTAGACTACTCCATGATTTAAATAGCTAAGAAATAAGCCAAATACTTGAAAAGTATAAACCTAGATTAAAAACGTTAATTAATTAGCCTATAAATAACATTAATAATTAATTTTAAGATAATATACATTAAACATTAACATATAACATAAAAAAAAATAATTAAAAATCATTAAACAACACACATATTAGAACATTAAAACATACTAAACCCTTACATCTAGTTTTGATTAATAAATTAAGATATTAAACAGACTTAATTTAAGCATATTAGCAATTAAACAAATAAATAGCCGACATTTATATTCTTATCATTAAACCATCAACTATCAACTATTAATCGCTCCATGCATCCACACTCTCTCTTCTTAAACTTGCAATTGACAGCCCTAATGATGGACTCACCTAGTTAGTTTGAAACGTTGGTTTCAAAACAATAACAGGTTCTTCCATACTTCTCTATATTCAACCGACCTGTATGGAATCAATCTTTAACAAGTTTAATAAACTTAATTTAACTATTTTAAGTTTCTATGCGAATATAATTCGAATTTAATTCACAGTTTAATTCAAGGACAAATTAAACTAGAATTTCTTGTTGCCATTTCTCAACAGGTTTTCCACTGACATGGTCACACCACATCATCCATCCGATCCACAAATCAGGTTCCATCTCAAATCCCAATAACTACAGAATGATCATGGTGGGCAACACATTCTGTTGTGTAGGTAAATCCTCTTTGCGGACATAGACGATCCCTCTATCCCAATGAGTGGGTCTAGCAACAAACGAGACAATCTACAAGACACTTACCTAGATTACAAACGGAATAAGAGAAGAGGAAGGAGACCTACCTCGCTATGATGCTATAATGCACTCCTTTGTTGAAGATCTTGATCACTTTCTCCTCAGGTTCAATCCTCGATGCTTATAGCATTTGAATACCTACACAAGAGGCCAAAGACACAACAAAGCATAAAAGTGCAACAAACATAATCAAATGTAATCCACTTGACAGATCAAGGAGCATTAAGATAAATGAAGCATTGAGACAAGCATTTATGGAAAGTGAACCAACAATTGTATATATTAATAAACAAAAGAGGAAGCATACAATCTAGGCCTTGATGTTAGTATCCCTCCTTGAGTGAATTTCCAAGTCCAAGCTCAAGCTCTCCAAGCACTCCTTCTCCAAGCCAAAGTGAATAGTGTGTAGGCACTATCTCAACATAAGGGTGCAAAAATCAGAGACCAACCATTTGGGAATGGAGGGGAATGAATATATAGGTAGGGAGAGGGAGTTAGGATCCTACCAAAAATAGGGGAACGTCCTCATCTCAAGGAGTAAGCTCATAGGGATAATATCAAAGGTTAATATTGGGAGAATTTGACCACATACATAACAAACATCATCTAGCTCGCCATTTTGGAAACCTCTAGATCACGAAGCTTCTCCTCCTCTTAGGAAAACTTGACTTTTAGGAATCAATGCGAGTATCCAAGCCAAATACGCGCTGGCAACATGAGGTTCATATGGTGCAACTTGCCATCAACATGAGAGGGTAGTGTCACAGTCGCGCTGGCCCAGAAATTAGGGTTTTGAGCTCATTTTTCTCAGGAAAATCTCAAGGCAACTTTTCATTAGTTCTTCAAGGAGGATCTAGACTACATATCAGGATGGGTACACTGCACAATTGTCAAGTTTTTTGCACTCCAGGGTATGACATACGGAAGTGGAGGAGGTGTGACAAAATACTATGTAACAAATGCCCCCTGAAGCATGAAGGCAGAACAAGGAGTGATGGCTGAGATGCTTTATGAGCTAGTGCAAGGATGAGAAAAAACACCGTCAAGAGACCTGCAAATCAAGGATGCATATACATATACATATACGATATCTCTGTCATATATATCAAAACATGAATCCATGGTATGGATGCATCCATTTAGATAGAAAGGACCATGCAAAAATATCCATGGTATGGGTGCAATCATCCAAATGAAAAGGATCATTTAGAAGTCTAAGATCCATGGTATGGAGGCAACCAATCGATATATAAGGATCATCATCATCATAGATATAAGGTCCCATGGCATGGTCACAACCATCCGTATAGAGGAAAAATGTATACAATCATGACTAATAGATAACTCCATGCAACCTGGGTTATATGAGACAAAACTCATGGTATTGTGCTCCATCCCAACCCGATCAAAGTACAAATTCTAACATGTGAATGAATGTGTCGAAGTCAAACATGCTAGAAAACCACCTGATTACTGGCCAATGATGTGAACTATTAACATGCATGAGAGAAACCACCAATAATGACAATGGCTCTCAAGGTATGACAATGCAAACCGTGAATGTGAAAATGAAGCTGAAGTCGAACACTCATGGAATCATTTGATCGAAAGGCCAATGATGAAAACCTGTCATCGAATGCGAAAAACTTGCCATTAAGGGATCAATCTCTAAGGTATTGAAAGGGAGTTTCTAAGTCATATTCCTTGATAATGAGCTGAAGTCGACAAGAAATGACCCATCGAAGGAAGTCCATAATGATTCCCTCATCATCAACATGAAACAATGAAGAAAGTGGAATAAATGAGTATGATAAAGGTTTAACAATGTATAAGTAGTAAATTGCAGATATGACTTCTCTTGAACATATTTGCGACACAACTCCGAAGTGTGGCAACATTTGACTCAACATAAGACCAAGGGTCATGATAACGAAGTGGAATAGTCAGATGAGAGGTAAAATGGATCACCCAAACCTGAAAGGACAAGTGACTGAGTGAGGATATCCCAAACCTGAAAGGACAAGTGATTGAGTGAGGATATCCGAAACTCGACATGAGAAACATATGAGTGTCATGTTCAAGAGCGACATGCTGTCTATACAAGAGATGCTCAAGGTGCTCATTTTTCATAAATAGTCAATCCCAGCCCCAAAAAGGAGTAAATGTATACTGAGATGACATTAATTCAATTAATTTAACAAGTACGAAAAGACAAGTAATCGATGATATTTTCATCTTTCAAGAGTCAAAAAAGAGCTTAAACATGATTCTAGGGGGGGTTCCTTTTTCGTTTATTTTTAATGAGTCCGAAAAAGAGATAAAACACAACTCATTGAATCGGTCAAGAATGAACACTGCTACCACCAAAAGATCCTGTAACTGCACAAAGACAACCACACATCATCGATATCGAGAAAAATAATAAAATATTGGTAAAAATGTATTTCAAAACTTATAAATAGACAAAAAGTAAAAAGCATTTTACCATTTCACTTTGAGTAATTTGGAGAGTGCATTTTACCCTATTTTCTCCGATTCTTCAGGCAAGCGGTGTGGCAGATTTGGGACACCATTTTGCAAACCATCAGTTGCAGGTAAGAGCTCTTCCCTTTTTCTTACCTTTCATACGATTTTTTCTGCCATTTCATAGAAGTTTTGACTGTTTTAAGAGGAGGTTTTTCATTTTTATTATCAGGGGCGATCAACACGAGTTTGATAGTGGGATCCGTGTTGATAACTCCATAGCCCAAAAGACCCACGCACTGGCAGCGCGAAAACAATTCGAATAGTCGTGCTGGGCGCAAAGTTAAAAATAAAATGAGAAATACTTTGTCTTAATCGTTTTTTTTTGAAATTTTAATCCATTGAACGGTTTCTAAATATTATTTATGGATTATTTGCAGGAAATTTCAACAAACATGGCTATCAAATGGAAATAGAGAGGCCACGAGGTGGAAGATCACCAAGCTTCTCAAAGTGAAGCATGTGTTAATTCTTTGAGGGACTATGGATTACTTAAGTTCTTTCAGACCTCGGGACTTAGATCTCAGAATGAGTTGCTAGAGTATCTCATAGGATTGTGGGATGCCAGTTGTGAGATATTCATTATTGGAGATCAAGAATTGGAACTAGAGGTATATGAAATCTACTTCATCACTGGACTTTCTAGGAGAGGAGAGAGGGTCCAACCCTTTGGAGCTTGTGCTGGAGGAGAGAGCACTAATACACTGACTAGAAGGCATTGCCTGGATGCAGAAACAACTGTGAGTGGAATGGTTAAGATAGAAAACATTGAAAACATACCCTTGAGGACTATTATACATAACATAGCCCATATAGTCAGGGCTCAAGCGTTGCATGAGGCAATGAAATCTCAGTTCCAATATGCAGTAGACTACCTCACTCCAACAATATTTAATTGGTGCGAAGGATTGTTGGTTAACATGAAAAGACAATTGACCAAGTGCAAAATAGGATGTTTGAAGCAATTTGGGTTTGGATCAATCTTAGTCACATTCTTCTTGGAGCATGTACCTCTATTTTGTTACCAGTGGGTAGAGGTGGATGATCCAGCTTCGAGAGATCCGAGGTTACTCAGATGGAGTGAGATTATGCCTCGAGGCAGAGGAGGTCATCGGATGCATTTCCCTTTGACGTTCTTTGGTTGGTTACGCCAACAATTGATCGTGGTAAAAGAATATGCCTATGTAGGCATAGGCTTCAGAGGAGATGTAGATCTTCCCCTACCACGTGGTGCACAATGGACCGATGCAGGTAAAAACTTGTTTTTTTTTTGGAATTTTTCAAGTTTTATGATTTTTATTTATTTATTTTTATTTAAGTGTATCTAAGAGTTTACTTATGATAATTTTGCAGATGTGGGAGTGGAAAGACCTCCCGGAATATCTCCGATATCTTAGTGAGTAGCACGCCCAATAGAAGAAGAAGCTCCTTACGAGGAAGGAGTAGACTCTATAGTGGAGATGGAGTGAAACCTGAAAGTCCTTACTCGGGGGATTCCAGAGTATGCTACTATAGATGGTGTGTTGCTGCAGTACCAGAGACACACAGTGGGAGTGTTTGCAAGACTTCGTCGGTTGTTAGGCAAAGTGATTGGAGCTGTCTCATACTATCATGAGCATCATGTGGGCAAATAGCCTATTCCTAGTCATATTATCTGCACTTTTGTAGGCTTTTAACGCCATGTGTCTCAGAACACTATTTTTTGAGATTTTGACATAAAAAACTTTGATAGACTCAATATGTGTGTATATATATATATGAATGTTTCTATTTTCTACTTATATTTTCATATATCATGTTGATGTGTTCATTTTTTTACAAGTGACGCAAATGTCTATCTAAAACATAATTTGCCAATGCATCTGTTTTTTTTCTTAATAAAGTCGGTTACTAGTTTTTCTATTCCAAAAAGAAAAGAGGGAGCTTGCTCCCATTACATTAAAGCAAAATGGAGATAGGCAACCCAGAAGAGAAAAAGAGGGAAAACAATCCCTACATTCCATATCTTTCCTCCATTGATTCTAAGTTTTCCTATAACGTTTTCCTTATATATTTGGACAAACTGATTCAACAGAAATTTACATTTACAGAGCATAATTAACTTTTAAAAGCTTGTACATATAGGTATGAAGAGGATTGAATATGGAACTTCTAGAATTTGTTGACTGAAGGCTCCTGGTAAGAGTGAGGACGGTTCTTGTTGCTTTGGTAGTTGGAGTTTTCCCCAGTCCAATTGATGAGAAGACCGTTCAGATAGTTGACAATTTCTTCCATGTGCTTACACTTGTGTTTTAGAGCTGCCATTTCATTCCTCTGCTCATCCAACTGTCTCTTAAGAAACGAGTCCTCAGACTTAGATTCAAATTTATAGTCCTTGATTGTCTCTTGAATCTGATCTATCATGAACTTGTTGGCTCTACATACTGCACAATTCTCACACTTCGGAACATTGACGAGAGGATTCCAATCCATACCTACGATGAGTTGATAACAAACACTCCAAGAAGGAAAGATAGAGACAAGGAACAACTGAAAAATGGAATGATTACAACCACCAGAAAGACCTTTAGCGGTAATCAACTTCGATTGGAAGGGAAATATAACTTCATCGATTAAACTTTCTCTCCTTGAAAGGGAAGGAAGAGACTAAGGAGCAATGTAGTAAGTCAGACACAAGAAATGTATGGGGAAGAGAAACGCAACAAAGACAAAGAGGATGATCACAATCATAGAGAGAACCCGAGCAAAGATTCTGGTTCTACTCTGACAACAACATAGGTTGAGAAGATGAGAACAGAGGGCACAAATAACGAATACTAGAGATAGAGGCTCAATTTCGAAGGAATGAAACGATGTTTTGCAGGAATTATTGAAAGCATAGATAAGAACGTTCAAAGAGTGGAGATAGATATGTAGTAGTGATGAAGGCCACTTCGTAATAATGATCTTCAACAGAACACATGAAGCATATGCAGCCATAATTTGTTTGGGATGCATATATTGACTTTGTTGATTGTCTATATAGATTTTCCCGAGATTCTGATTTATTGCATTTTGTGTTGATATGACTTTTGCCCACCTTGTTGCACTTGAACAAAGTATCATTCTCTGCATATGGAAGCTTGTTTTCTTATCTCCAATGGGATGAGATACTGTAATATTAGCTTGCTTATCTGAAGTACCATTATTTTCTCTTAGAATATGTTTGAAAGTGACTTCTCCCAAATACTTCAGATTTTTTTCCACCCTTTTTATTATTTGGCACAAATCCTTATTCTTGGGATTTTTTTTCTCCACCATTGAATGAATTATAATGGCTGAGTCCCCCATGATTATTGGATTCTGCATGCTTCGTTTTCTTAGAATTACTGTTCCCAATAGAAGACAATATGCTTTTGCTCTATTGTTGGATATTTCCCCTAATCCCCATTCATATGCAATTGAATTTATTCCCCTTGGATAAAAAAGGAATCCTCTAGCATCGAACTTTCCTGGGTTAGACTTGGAAGCACCATCAAATAGTAAACATGGTCATTTTAAGTTTTCTGTCCATAATTTAAATTCCTCTTTTTTGAGTCTGATCTTCTAGTTCTTAATATTGATAGGAGTATTGCTGATGTTTATTTTTTTATGCTTGATCAACACGAACTCAATCCAAGTTCTTTCCTCATGTTAAATATGGCTGACCTCTATTGATTTATCTCGTTTGGAAGTGATGAGTTTTGCAGTCAAACTCCAAGCTTTTGCAAAGCTATAGTAATGCTTGGAGGACGGTCTTTGAAAATCCTTTGATTTCTAGCCAGCCAAATTTGCCAGCACATGAAAGTGCGCAAACTAGTCCGATATCTTTTGATTGTTTCCTTATTTTTAAGAGTGTATGGATAATTTTTATTCCAAGTAGAGAAAAGTTCATTAAAGGGCAGAGTTAGCTGAGTTCTAACCTCTAGAGGGCTTGTTAACAATTTCCAGAAACCTTTTGAAAAAACACACTCCACAAAGAGACGTTAGATACTTTCTTGACTTTTCTGGCACATGGCGGAATGAGAAGGACCTGCATAACCTTTCTTCTTGAGATTGTTAGTTGCTAGATTTTTTCTTTTGAGGAAAGTCCACATGAACACTTTGATTTTTGGTAGGCTTTCAATTTTCCATGCATTCCTCCAAACATCCCAATCTTGGTTTGCTTGCTAAGATTGTATAGTGGCATATCCTGATTTTACTGAGTATTCCCCATCGTTCGGATCCCACATGAGAGAGTCTTTTGTGTCTTGACTCAAAGGTGCTGCTCACTTAAGAAGAGAAATTAAGAACATCCAATGAGGAACCAGGAATTGGGGGAGGTTGTGTATTCTCCAATTAACCCAATCCCCATCAATCTGATGAGAGATGTCTTCCAGAGTGCTGATTCCTTTTACTTTCACCCACCTTCTTAATTCATGGAGATTTTCTTGACAGGTTAGAGGCAGACTTCCCATTATATTGTCCTCCCAAATTTTAATGTTTTTCCGATTCCCTGGGGTCTTGGAGGAATTTTCTTTGATGATCAGGAGAGTATTTTTAATCAATCTCCATATTTGAGAGCAGGGCCTTATTGGGAAACCCTTTTCAAGTAGGAAAATTCTGCTATGGTTCATGTATTTTGATTCCAGAATTTTCTTCCACCAGCTACTCTCTCCAGTAATAAATATCCATGTTATTTTTGCTCTGAGTGCCATGTTTAGAATCTTGGGAAGGCTTATAGCCAGTCCTCCTTTCTCATATGGTTGTGTTACATGGTCCTGTTTCACCAGAATGAGCTTCTTTGTTTCTACTTTGCCTCATTTCCATAGGAACCCCCTGATAACAAGCTCTATTTGTTTATGAATGCTTGCTGGAGCTAATATTGTTGCAAACTAGTATATTGGTAGAGCTTTGAGCAATGATTTAATTAAGACCACCCTTCCTGCCATGTTGAGCCAATTCATCCCCTAATGCCACACACATTTTTTTGTTTTCTCTATATACTTGTTCCATATCTTAGTATTCAAATTTTCTTTGGAAATTGGAAGACCAAGATAATGGAAGTGACTCCATTTTTCCTGAAAAGGGATTTCCAGAATTTGTGATATCTTTTGGAGAGAGAAAAGAGTGGAATTCCACCCATAAATTCTGCATTTGTGATTATTTAGAAGACCTCCTAAAGCTTCCATAAAGCTATTGAGCACTTTCTTGATTCTTCTTGCTATAATGCAAGAGGCCCCTCTCATAACGAGAGTATCATCTGTGAAATGAGAATGATTAATTCCTTTTACTTACGGGGAGATTGAGAGTTCTGTAATAGACCGATCTTGTCTACAGTTCTCTAGATTTCAGATCAATGAGTTTGCCATGATGATATATAGGAATGGGGATAGGGGATAACCGTGACGAAGCTCCCTTGAGCTTTGGAAAAAATCGCTAGGTCTTCCATTGACCAAGGGAGCTATCCATGGACCAACAATACATGATTTAATTATGTCTATTACCTTTTTAGAGAATCCAAATTGTTGTAGGACATCCGAGAGGAATGCAAGATTGACCCTATTAAAAGAATTTGCCATATCTAGCTTTACAATCATTCCTTTTTTACTTCTTCAGATGGCTAGTGTGGAATGATTCCTGGAATATTAGGATATTGTCCAGAATTTGTCGCCTCGAACAAATCCACCTTGATTTTCTGAGATTATTTCTAGGAGCATTAATTTTATTCTATTTGCCAATATCTTTGTAATGATTTTGTAGAAGGATTTACATGAAGAAATAGGCCTAAACCTGCTAAATGTATTTGAATTCAACTCTTTTGGCACAAGGGAAAGAAAGGAGGAGTTTGTGAATCCTGCTACCTTGTGTTTTTCAAATATGTTCCTTATCATTCTTATCAGATATTTTTTGATGATGTTCCAGTTATTTCTATAGAAAGAAATAGGAAATCCAAGAAGGCCAGGGGCCTTATCTGGGTGTAAATCCCAGACAACAATGACAATTTCCTTTTCTTCTACTTCTTTGGTGAATTCATTGTTTTCTCCATCGCTGATTTTTTTGGGAATATGTTGTAAAAATTCTTTATACTCATTATTTGTTGCTATGACTATTAGTAGTATTTTATAATAGCTAAAAGCCTCCTTTGTTTCCTCTTGCCCTCTTAGTTCTTTGCCTTCATTATCCTTTATACTGTCAATTTGATTATGAATTCTCCTTATCGTGGCAACATTGTGGAAGAAAGTTGTGTTCTTGTCTCCTGCTTTAAGCGATAGGCTTCGAGATTTTAATCTCCACTCCTCTTCTTCCCTTCTATTTTGTTTGTACAATTCCAAATATGCTTGCTTTTCCTGCCATATACTTTCTTGTGACTCCTCTTGCTATTATTTTTCCACTTGAATTATCTCTATTTTTTTGTTATTTCGATCTTCCTTTTTTGGGTTTCTAAATTTCTGTTCTTTATCCAATATTTTAGCTCTTTCCTCAAATCTTTTAAGTTTGATTCCGAAACATAGCTTGGAGAGACAATAATTTGATTTGCCCACACATCTGCAATAATATTTTTTACTTCTTCACTATCATTCCAAAAAGAGTTGTATCTAAATGGAGCTGGGCCTAGATTCCCCATCATCCCTAGAGATAACACCACTAGTTTATGATCTGATGCTATGTTGTGGATGATTTTTTATTTTATATCGCTGAAGGAGGTGGTGATTTTGTCTTGAATTAGAATTCTGTCTAGCCTTTCCTTTATATTATTTTTGCCAATTCTTTTGTTGCTCCATGTATACTTCCCATTACTTGGAGGCATGTCCATTAAGTTACATGTTTCCATAATTGTTTCTACAATTTTCCTTGAGGAATCAACATGATATTTCCCCCCAAACTTCTCATCAGCATTCAAAATGAGGTTGGAATCTCCTCCTATAATTATGCCGCCGTTTTGAACCTGCAAGAGATAAATTTTTAAATTTTTCCAGGAAGATTCCTGGTCTATATAATGGTTAGCGGCATAAACATTAAAGTTGCAGTATATCTATTTTGTCTTTTTGTTTTTCATGTCTCATTTTAACCAGTGCAACTCTTTTTTTTGCTGAGCCAACTCCCAATTCTCTGATTTCCATAACGTACATATTCTTCCCAAAGCTCCAACTGCTAGAATTAATGTTCCTTCAAAGCTACTTATTTTTTGGGTCATTATTCCCATTTCTTTTCGCTTATTTTTGTTTCCCAAATCATAAAAATATCAGGTTTCTCTAATGCCATTATGTCTTTCATTGCATTAAATTTTGGTGCACTTCCCATTCCTCTGAATTTCCAAGAGACTAGATTCATTATCACTTTGGGTTGTGGGTAGAGGGATCTTTCCCTCTGGTGGGATGTGCATTTTTTTCCTTGCTCTTTTCCAAGAAAGTGTCCAGAGGTTGTTGGGTGCCCAGAGCCATTTCCTTAGCCGCAACTTTGTCTCTGATTTCTTTGTTGGATTTCCTTCCAACCCTTTTTGGGTGGTCAAGGGAGGAGATAAGGTCTTTAAATAGAGTTTGAGTGATTATTCAGTCAAAGGAAGGAGGAGGAGGGCTATGAGAGAGAATGGGAGAGGAAGGGGAGGGTATAGAAGGGTAGGGAATGGGAGAGGGGGAGGAAGGAGGGGAGGAGGGAAGGGAAGGATCCTCAAGGGGCCCAAAGGGGTTAAAAGCCAAGAGAGCTGAGGTGAGGGGAGGGGGGATAAGAGAAGAGGAGGGAGAGGTAAGAGATTTAGAAGGAACTTGAATAGAAGGAGAGGAGGAGGGGGAGTGAAGAGGGAGATTCAAAGGAAGAAGGGAGGCAGAAGGAGGATGGGAGGAGGATTTATTAGCCATCTTTTTCTTCTTGACTTGATCCCATTTTGGATCCTGAGTTTTTATTTCTTCCATTTCTTATTTTTTAGAAGATTTATTAGAAAAATGACCATATTCGTGACATACCTTGCATTTGAATGGGATTTTTTCATAGTCCAGCTATTGAATGTGAACCCAAATATCTACTTTGATCTTGACTGCTTCCAATAGTCCTTTCCTTAGGTCGACTTCCACACATATTCTTGCACATGCATGCATATTTTCCTTTGGCTCACTTCTGTCGATATATTTTCCAGCTGCATTTCCTATTTCTTTAACAAAATCATCTCCCCAGCACTGCAAAGGAAGATGGGGAAGTCTCACCCAAACTGGCACTGCATTTGGCACATCCAACTCTGGATCGAAGTCTGGTGTCCATCTATTAAGATATAGCCCTCTTGAATCCATAAAATACGGGCCATTTTTAAAAATTAGATTGTTGTCCTCTTTTGTTTTGAAATGGAATATGAAATATCCTCTAGCATAGAACCTTATCAAAATTTCCCCTTTAATTGTGGAGGCCCAGTTTCTTTCCACCCATTTTAGCATAGACCGCGATGAAGGCTTGAGGCCGGTGAACTATCCAACCAATCCTCCCTCAGAGAGAGAAAGAGCAGCACGACGAAGGGAAAGAGGAAGGATGATTTCAAGAATTTCAACTATCTTCTTCACTAACTTAGATATTGAAGTCCTAGGTCGAGATGGGCCAAGGGAGGAGAGCAAAGAAGCAAGTACATATGCATTTTCACCTTGCTAAGCAGAAGTTTCAGAGAGGGAGACTGGAATCAGATCGCCATCAGGGGGAGGCTCCAGATGAGCCATTGAGAGCCCTAATGCAGGACTGCTAGCCTTGGGAGTAGGAGGCCCTGATAACCAAGGGGAAGGGGCGCACTCAGAAATTTGGAAAAACCAGAGTGGGAGCAACGCACACAATTTTCGATTTACTGTATGATTTTCCAATCCATCTGTTAATGTATTCAAATTTCATGGAATTTTTTTATATGTAATGTAATCAAATTTTCTTTCCAGTAATCAAGCACATAGATACATGCATAAAATTTGTGGATTTATTATTGAATAATGACCATTTAATTGTAGCACAAGGAGTTGTGAATCTAACTTAACAACCAAATTTCTGATTCCGAGAACAACTACTTCTGATAACAATTCAATAATTGTACTGTACTCGCCAATATTATTAGTTGTTCATCCTAGGAAAATACCTTGTAAATTCATCAACTTGCTATTAGAGGAAAAAGTGCCCAAGCTAGATAAGTTTCGTGTGCTACAACAAGCACCATCAGCAAAACCAACGTAATAGTTTGATGACATCTGTGAATCGAGTGGAACACAAGGTAAGTAGAGGAAACATGTATACAAAGCAATCAATCAAACCAAAAAATCAAAATGCACACTAATGAATTCACACACTAATGTACAAAATTAATTATACGAAAATCATGCATAATACTTTTTAAGATGGAGCCCATTTGCGGACTCAGGTAATCGATCAATAGAGAAAGAAACTAAAGTTTCATTGTTGGTATAATGTGTAAGCATTGACTCGACCAAATAGTGGAATAACACACATAAATAACCATGCCCCCATCCCCCCCCACTAAGTGAGGGTTACGATTCATATGATGAATACCCCATTGCGATAATGGGCGAATGGTAAAGACTCGGTGAGGAGAGCCCATGAAAGAAGGAGAGAAAATATTATGCTCATGGTGAGGAAAAGATGCCTCTAGTTGAAATATTTTGACAATTTCAGGTTGGAATGAAATGTCAATAGGCAAGATAGTAGTGATGTTTCCCATATTACCTTCAGATAGAACTTCGTGCACCAAAACAAGTGTTTTAAGTGGATGCGTAAGGTTATGAGAAACAAGTCTCAAGATACGAAGAAATCTCACTAAGACTTGGAAGAAACGAGGAACGATGATGAGCATCATTCTAGGGAGTTTCGTCAAGAGACATGACCTCAAAAATACTCTAGTCGGTGGGAAATATCTCGTTTAAGGGATCCGTAGAATCCCAAGAACCAAGCCAAGGAAATTGTGAATACGTGTCTAGGTGCATACTGAGAGTAGTATGACTTTTAGAAACAACTGCTGAAGCCAAAATAACTTGTCGATAAGCTTGTTCTAAAGGGCTTAATGACATAGTATCACCCAAAGAATCAACCTGATCAGGAGTAGGGATGATCCATGGATGATGTGAGCTTGAGCTCGTGTTGACTGAGGTGACATGCAAAGGTGGGAGAGAAAAAGTTCCCATCAAAGCAGAACCTTTGAAAATACCCGCCCCCACGCTCTCATAGGGAATATCGGTATTTCCCACATACGGGACATTGCCATTTGAAGAACTAGAAGAGAAAAAGGCCATTGATTGGTAGTGATGATTTTCCCTTCATGAGGAAAACGAAGCACATGGAATAAAGAGAAAACCACACAAAACATGGCATGAGTCCAAATTCGTCCAATTAGAAGGTTGTAATTCAGATTTGCGTCTACGACTTCTACTTCTAATTCGACAGTTTTCCCTTCTAAGGTGATGGGAAAACTTGTGAGAATACTATAAGGACGAGATCCTCTACCATTGAAGGCTTCTAAGGTGTTAAGAAACTGATTGAGGGGTAGAGAGCCAATGGATTTCCAACATGATACAGACATGATGCAGGTGGAAGCACCCTCATCAATGACAGTTCGATGAACCGTATTCCTTTTTATAATGACGGATTAAAAATGCAATTTGATGGGGAAGATGAGAAACATGATTTTTGATATCAAAAGTGATCAAATTAAAATCTGCAGGGTCAATTCCTCCCATTGCAGATAATAATGATTTCTGGTGCATTGGACAAGTTTGGAGAACTTCCAAGGTAGACATCCCTGAAGGCGCTTGAACCAAATCTTCACAATACTGTAATGTTGAGCAACTTTACCATTCATATTATGAGATGAATTCTGAAGCACACCTTTAGGAGGTAGTCAGATGACAAATTCATTATTAGGTCTCTAGATATGAAGAGGATCAGAACTAGGTGGAGTGGAAGTAGAAGGTGTATCAATGGCTTCCTTTTCCACTGTATGCTTTTGAGGAGTTTGATAATCTTTCGACTGGGTGGCAACAAAAATAGGCACTGTTTCACTCATGTAAACCTAAGAACCTGAAGAGGCCAAGGATTGTGGTTGTTCTACCAATTGAGCTTGTTGTGATGGAAATGGCTCTTTCATTACAACTAAGGTCCCTTGAGTGCCTTTTAACAAGCGACTAACTTCCACACGATGGGAACAATCCTTGGTATAGTGATCTTCCTCACAAATGAGGCAAGGATACTTAGGCTTACGTTTGGAGACATCATCAACAGATGAAATAGGAGGATCTTGTTTTGGGGTATCACATTTTGTTTTTCCTTTACCCTTCTTTTTACCTTTTGAGGCCTTGTCTGCTGCGATAGACTGAACAACATTAAACTCAAAGGTTTTACCAACATTCAAAGAGGGTTTCGAAGGAGGATTAGATGCAGTATTCGAAACATATTTTTGCTGCAAAGAAGCTTTATTTGAAGTTTGATATATTGATCCGATAATACCATTGACATGCAGTATGTCTGAAGACTTAGAAGATGCTAGATCCGTAGATGGCCTTGGAGCATCAAGTAAGAGATCATATAACGCGCCAGTTGAAATATACCAAATCTAAATATTGGGCACGGGGAATGGCTTGATCTTCAGTAACACAACCTCCCATTGCTATATCTGCAGCAATTTTGTTGATGAATGATTTGGTAAACCATTCATTTAACAACTCATCATGCATTTCAAATTTGATGAGGCAACGCTGACATCTCCATTCATGGATATGATTAGAGATGTGGGTAGTGTATCCTGTTTTAAATATGTAAGAAAATGGGAACCAGTTTCATAACGAACTAGTAACTAGGAGCAAGTGAGGAAGGCCATGGCCAAAGAATTGAAGTCTGAATAGGTACCTCGAGGTAACTCGATGTATCATTTTGCGGGAGCACCTATCAAAGTTCACTGAAAGAGACGTAGACGAATAGAGTCATTAATGTAGGAATTGGAAGAACACCATAAGTGGTAATTCATAACATGAGTCTAGGGGTCTTCTTTAGCTTTTTCTTCGAATTTTGGGCAATCACTAGGAATCTGTTGAAGCCCCGAAAATTAAGTCTACAACAACGGGGATACCCACCCGGTCCAGACCTTGGTTGGCAGCTCCTTTTCCGTTTGGTGTGGTGGGTTCGACTAGGGATATGGGACCAGTTTCCCAATTTATGAGTGTATGTGTGTAGAATTTGATATTTCTGATCTAACAATTCCTAATTAAGATGCTCTAATTCTAACTTTAATCTAATGACATGCGATTGTATTCTAATAAACATAAATATCTAAGTCTATACTAACCCGGGATGTATTCTTTCTGCTATGCATCTAAAATGATTTCAGATAACAATCGGTAATAAAGATCATTCAACTATTATAAGAAAAGAATTAAATATAGATGAACCACTTTGCAAAAAAAGTTAGACGAAACAGTTGTGAAAAACATATCGCACAGTAAGCTACTCATACATTAAGCACAAATAAATAGCTATCACCGTGCAAAAGTGCCAAATGCTAACTCAGGCATTCACGCATTAATATATAAACAACTGAACTTGAATATCACTTTAACACAAAAGATAGAAACAATTAAGAGATAGAAGTACCATTTATAACTAATTCTACTCATGAGCTTCAAGTGATAACGATTTATCTCTTCTTAATCCAACATCCACTAAGAGTACAAAAGTGCAACATCAGTAGCAGATATTAAATGCAAAAATCAATAAATCCTGTTCCATTCATTCATCAAAACCTCCTCGGAGGGTGCAAAAGTGCATGTTCTGAGGACAAGTTTTTGATAAATTTCTGGATCCTTCTCTAAATGCATGAGAAGGGTTTAAATACTACTAACTACATCTAAAAATAACTATTTACAAAAATATAGGATACGGTTTAAATGACCGTCCTTTTTCTAGGCAAAAATAAAGCAAAACTATTTCTAAAATTAAATCTAACATCTACCTATTTCTGTATTTGCTCCTTAAGATCACAAGCATTTAGCATTTGTTTGAAAGGAGTTGGTTGGTCGACTTTAACCTTTAACTGTGCTTGTAAAAATGGAATCAGTAAGAGCTGGCGCTATCTTTTCGGTAGAATTGATGATGCTTTTGAGTGTAATATACTGGCTGTGTGGTTTCACTAAATACTTTGAGGATATTTCTGACCATTACTGTTGATTTTCGGATTCAAGTTTTACCTTTTATCTTTAACATACTTTTTCCGAATTTCTGGGGCTTAGAGGTAACTAAGCAATTAGAAGCTTTCCATTTCGATAAGTTTTACCTAGCGATTAGCGCCGCTAATCACGCATCGTAAACTGCCTCCGTTTCTTGATACGGGCTTCCTTGGTGTGATTTTCACCTCTTGCGTGCTTTATTTTAGTTGATGAAAACTTGAAATTTTGTGAAAATAATGATTCCTTAAATTCTTGACCCTGAGTCCCAAAGTGTCTGTTTGTGATGTCAACGCTGTCCAGTACCCTTTTCACCATATCTATGTAGGGAAGAATTTTGGGGTTTGCTGCTATCTGGTCTAGGAACGAACAGGCTAAATCTGTAACTGATGCCTTAGAAAAATTATGTGAGCCCATAGTAGCTGTAAACTCCATTACCTTGGGATTCTCTTCCTTTAGTAGATTATACATGCCTTCCCAAGTGGAGATACCCGCGTCTCTTTTGCATGCGGTGTCTGTGTACAAGGGCGCCGTCTCTTTATCTTTAGACATCGGAGCCTTGCCTTTCTTCCCCATAGTTTCCTGTATACTGCTTTGTATAGTTCTTTGTTCTTCGTTCCTGCAATTTGAAAGTGAGGTGAGAGTAATGATAAGGAATAGTGACGGGAAAGTTTTAAACGCTGAAGATATGCAAAAATATACCACCTTACGTGAACTGGCTCTTCGATAAACACAAAACCATATTTTATTAAAAGCTGGCAACTAACTCATTAATCAGCATTAAAGCGCATAACCAAGTCTTTTTTTATGGAAAAAGCTTTCTCGAATAGTGAGTCGAAAGATTTTGCGATGGAGCGAGCAATATTGCAGATCGCTGTATCGCATTATCGCAAGATCGCAATATCGTAGTATCGCTCTTTTATTCTTTCATAAGATCGCTTTGTCACTCTTTTATTCTTTCGTAAGATCGCTTTGCCGCTCTATCGCAATATTGCAATATCGCAATAACGCATGGTCGCAATATCGCATTTTCGTTGTATGTACTCATTTCGTGTTAATGTATTTCTTGCGAGGTGCGATTTTGCGATATTCATCATCGCATATCGACGTTTTCTGCGGTTTTCCAGCTAAGTGTGTTTTAAGGCATGCGATGCGATATATATGTTTTTTGATATGAAATGTCGCATTGCAATCTCGCAATCTCATAGTTTGGGTAGTAAGGAGGCGTCCTGTTATCCTTTTCGCGATGCGATATTTCTTAAGGAGTGATTTTGTATTTCCTCATCATGAAACTTAGACTTTTTAGATTTTTCAAAGGTATTTTCCTAATTTTATGATGGTAAGTTTTATTAAAAAGGGAATACAAGCACTAATTCATTTTTTTTAAATTTTTGACTAAGGGTCCCCACTTGTTTAGTATTAGTAATAACACTAAATAAGAAGGGGGGGTTGTTGGTGGCCACAAAAGAATCTTAGTGGGAATCGGAGGCCAATAAGGTGAGTGAAGTATGGGATCATTAGTGAGCCTTGAGACATTCGATAGTTCCAACGTCATTAGAAATGACAATTGCGGGTTGAAAGGCATGTAAGGTCTATGATAAAGCCCAATTTTCGGATTCCATCCTTGTTGGTATGGGTTTTGCCCCCAAAATGACAGATTTTGACCATAAGGAACTTAATTTTCCCTGATTCTTCCCCCACAAAGGTGGGTTTTGACCAGGGTAAGGTTGATATTGACCTTCCATAGGCCATTGAGAACCATAAGGTGCATAAAAATTTTGCGCAACATATGGATTATAAGGTTGTTGTTGCAACTGCTGACCCTGGTGATAAAACTGTTGGTTTTGCTACTACAGGGGTTGACCTTATGGTTGAAAGGGTTGACCTTGTTGATATAAAGGTTGGTTTTGTTGCTGCAAGGGCTGACCTTGCTACTGCAATGGTTGTCCTTGTAGATATAAGGGTTGATTCGGTTGTTGGAAAAAATGCCCTTGCTGATGCAAAGGATGTTAAAATTGTTGCAAAGGTTGCCCCTGCTACTGTAAAGGTTGTTGTTGAACAATTCCTTGAGGAATTTATTGTTGGTACTGATAAGTTCCAATTGGGAATTGATCATATGCACCGGCAATAGGATTTTGACCAGGTTTCATGGGGTATCGGGGCAGAATAAGGTTGTTGATACTGGACATTACTTGCTCCAGCTAGAATAGATGATTCCATGGGATTAGGAATACCACTAATAGGTTGACTCACTCCAACCATGTGAGGTTGGGATCCACTCACTTGGGTTCCACTTGAGACAAGAGGGATATTTGGAAATTTCCCCACATGTTGTGTGTTAGGGTCTTATAATTTATAGGATCTCAAGATAGTTGAATATTGTATCTCAAGAATCTTATGTTGTAAATACTTGTTAATCTGCTAATGATTTCCAAATAAAAGAAAAAAGAAAATAAAAAATAAAAAGAGGGTATAAATAAGGAAAAAGAGAAAAAACAAGAATATTGAAAAAGAAGAAAAGATTGAACCCCACCAAAAGAAAGAAAGAAAAAAAAAATACTGAAAGTGTTGCAAGTCTAAATGCCATTACTCAGATAGTTTTGCTTCACATTGAAAAATAAAGGTTTTATGTAGCTGATTCAAAATGCCACAATATCTAGCTACTTGTTTGATCATACATTGTAATCATGATTAAACTCCTTTGAATTTCTGTAAATTAGGTTAGAGAATAAAGATTTTCCCAACAGTTTAATCTGGGTAAATCAATAGTTAGGTAGAAAATGACATTGATTCAACTGTTTAATCTTAATCAATAAAAGAAATAAGGGATAGTATAGATAATTTTTCATTTTGTATAAAAGAAAATAATGTGGGGTTTCTAGTCTAAGTGCACCCTTTTGAAGAATAAAAAATGTTAGTCTAGTTATGGGTAGGTAGATTAGATGGTTTGATAAATATTTTCCTATGTCATATTTTATCCAAAGTTTTGATCATATGCTAAAAATAAAAGTATGCGCTGGGGGATAAAAGTGCCTTTACATGTTTTAAATTTAATCTTTATCCCAAGTCACAAAAAGCAAAACATAAAGCACATATGCACAAATATCCTTTTTCATATGTAGTTAACCATCTACACTGTCAGAGCATCAGGATCTGCCCTCACTCACAATCCATGGCCCACATTATTCTTCGGCCCCCCCTCTCCATCCTGCCTTTACCGCTTTCTACCCCATCTGAAACCAACATCCCCTCGCTCGCCTTACCACGTCCCCACCACGACTCCTCTGCCTCTCACCTCTTGCCAGGTCGCCTAACTGTTAGCCAATTGAATGCATTCCCAGGTAACCGTTCAAGCCGAACAGTCCCACGCCACTTTCAATGGAACGTTCGCAACAATGTTTAAAAATCCTATTGAAACCATCATTCTCCTCCCTTTTTCATTGCTTATCCTTTGCAAATTGACACATTCTACTCAACGCTTGTTTTCAGAACATTTCTCGTGACTAGACCAAGACAAATAATTGGTAGTACACAAACCTCTGTTTCTTTCACCTGACAATTCATTATCCAAACTATTTCTTAGTAAGCTCCTTTGATTAATTCCTTCTTGTCTTTCACTTGATTCCTCTTATTTTTGACTGATACAGTCATGCCTCCAAAGACCAAAAATCAAGATAAGCCAGTTAATCCTTTGATTCCCCCTTGTGTAGACTTAGATCATATCCCTCTGGCTGATAAGGATTAGAGGATTATTGAAACTCAATGTGACTGTGACTTTCTTGAATTATACTGTTGGTTAGAAGACAAACATGCATATAAAACTAATGAAATTGGGCTCTGGGAGTCCAATATTCCCCATTACATTTTCTCCTTGACATTCCAAACTCCTGAGTTTACTAGAAAGTGTCGCGCATGTTATGTCCCAGCTCAAAGAGCTATCATGGCCCCTTCAGGTGACATTCTCTTCAAAATTACTGCCTAGTCCATTAACCAAATGATGATGGCTCCCATTATGGAAAATAATACTCCTTTCTCTTTAGAAGCCCTCACCCAACTTTATAAGAAGCTGGATTTTGCTACCACAGCCAAAATCTTCGAAATATTCTTGCCTGAGAATGCCTAGTTACCCAAGAAGAATCCTCCATATCCTTCTTCCATCTTCCTTGATCAATCCAAACAAATTATATCCATGATTTCCTATCTTTTGGGTTATTATTCTGATCTGTGGGTAGATGAGCCCATTTTAGGTTTCCTCTCCATATTTTCCACAGAATGCAAGCCTTCCATTGTGTTTAATTTCAGCCAATTCTTGGTTGGCAGTATTCATGAACAATTCATAAAGTTTCCCACAGAACAATTGTTTAATTACACTTCCATTTTGACTTATATGTTCCTTTTCTACCAAGCAGATAAGTTCAATTTTGAAATGCAGAAGCTTGATGGTGTAGGAAATCAATAGCCAGTGACCTTTTGGACATCATTGGTCATGAAAGAACAGTGGAAATTTTCTTACAAGCGGTTCATAGAAGATTTTGTTCACCGAGCCATGAACATTCTTAACAATGCAATTCAACCCAGAATCCGTGAAGAAATCAAAAGAATTTTGCACCTAATAGAGTAGGCAAATACCGGGGATTGGTATTTATACAAAAATTACACAAAAATAAAAGTTTATGGTTGGGAATTATCACCATACAAACTCCCTAAATACCTACCCATGAGGATTTTTTCCCTAGAATATATTAGACAAATGTTGAATTTGGATGACATCCATTTTGTAGTGGCCAAGAATAAATCACAGTTCAGAATAAAGACACAGATGGGCCCACTTGTATGTAATACCAGGACAATAGGTGAATAAGCAGACAAGATGCTTAAAGAAATGAAGTTCAGTCTTAGTTTTACATGGTCTTATGACCCTTGTGGCATAATTTCAAAGCTCATAGTAGAGAATAAAAGCACTCCTTACACTCATACTTCAAGGCCTGAAATAGAGAAGTATGCTAATAAGTTGGAATGGACTAAAAACACCTTGCAGGAAGCTGAAGAAAACATATTTTCTACTTCCATTTTGTAGTCTCCCACTCCTCAAGAAAAATCAAGTAAAAGACAGAGGGAGGAAGAATAATCATCAACAACAGGAAGTGAAGCCAGAGAGTTCAGAATCAGTTACATGAAGAGGACAAAATTGATTCCTAGTACATATGTGGACAAAGAGACAGAAGCGCAGGCTGCCATCATAATCATAGATCCACCACCTGCAACCAACAATTTACAACATCTCCTACTGGACCTTCTCATCACAATGTTAGAAGGAAACTGAGCTAGAGTGATAGAATTTCCAAATAGAAAAGGAGAAGACAATTTTTTACAGGTACAGAGAGATTAAGCTCAGAAATGAGATTCTAAAAAATAGTTCTTATAATCAGTTTTGGAAGTAGACCTTAAGCTCACAGAGCAGATTATTGTCAGTTTTTGACATAGAGCATGGGAAAATGTAGAGGGCCTTCCTTGAGGCCCAAACTTCACAACCAAAAATAGAAACAGACTACAAGAGGACCACATTTGAGTTCAACACTAAAGACATTCATCCCATTGATCAAATGGAGATGCACAAGAAAATTGGTGAAATGATATCTTCTACTTTAACTAACACTACTATGTCAATGTCTATGTTGTAGGTTTCATTTGCCAATGTTCAGTCACAGTTGAAAATGGAGAAGGTGTCCTCCTTAGCAAAAGGTAATAGGATCAAGTCTTTGGAAGACTTGGTACTAAAGATAGGATATGATCCCAAAGATGTCAATGCTGCTGAGGAGATTATTAAAAAGAAGAACCTGGACATTGCAAAATTGAGAAAACAACTTAAGTGACCAACACACCAGCCAGCACGACAGTCAGTTCAACAACACAACACACTTTCAGGTTGACTCAGCAACCGAAACCATCAAAACAGGGCCACCTTTCTTTTTAGCTGTCTACGTGGCCTATTTTTTTTCCAGGATTAGATCATATTGTTTGTAATTATACTACTAATACATTGTCGGTTTGAAAACGATTTTGTAAATGATTTTTGTAATTATAAGTATAAATACTTCACTATTTGAAGTATTAATGGTTGATTTCTGAATGTAATTTCTTCTGCATATTGTAAATTTCAAAGTGCTAGAGCATCAATAATATAAGGAACTTTTAGAGGATTCATGTTGTGTACCAAATGGTGATGTGTTTCTACTATTTATTTGTTTAAGCATTGTTTTTCTCTCTCTATTATTCTGAATATCTGAATTACTTAACATAAACCATGATAAGTTGGATTTGTTACTTAGAGCACTCTATTTTGGCTGTTGGTAATTTCAATGTTTTCCACTGAAGTCAAATAAAGGAATTCTTAATTGCTCCTTGATTTCTACTGAACCTTACACTTCTGCTCTTTGACCATCCATTTAATTTATGAAAAGATCCAAATAGTGCAACCTAGCTTGCCTTGTGAGAACTCCTCTAAAAATTGATGCAAAATCTAGTTTAATTTATAGACTCCATAGCCCAATGGAATTATAACACTTAAATCAACCAAACCAATCAAATCAAAACAAACAAGTACAATCATAACTAGCCTAAAATTTACATCAAACATAGCTAAATTTTACAGAGAGATCCCTCTCTGAAGCTGGCAAGGCTAGATCCCAACTTCCAAAGGGGTTTTGATGCTATCCTATGTGTTTACTCCCTCAACCTCAAAAATACAGAATGACAACACTGCGAATGAGGTGGTGGCACATTTTCTCCACTTGATGGGGGCATTGAGGAACTTATAGATGTATTAATTGAAACTGTCGGTTGCACCGAGATTGTAGGTTGGAATGAAGGTAACAGTTGTGTAGGAATAGTCAGTTGAATCGGAACTAAAGTAATGACAGTTTGCAAGGGATATGAGAGGTCACGTTAGGAATAAATGAACTAGAAGTAGGCATAACATTCAATGACCAAATTGGATTTTGGAATAACGAAGAAGCACTCAAATTTCCCGAAACTGGTTGATCCAAGGTTGTATAACCATGTGGAAGCATAAGCCCACTATTTTCAGGAGGTGGTTGAAATGGAACTCTTCATACATAAGGAAAACCTTCTGGTGGAAAGTCGTATTCATAATCATTATCAACACTAGGATTGTGAGTAGCAAAGACTTCCAAAGGACCTCAAGGAGAGGTTGGAAACTCACCTTATGATGCCATAGGTGGAAATAGTTGGCGAGAGGGAATACGAGATGGTCATGGAGATAATTGCAAAGGAACACCAGGTTGATCGTATGGACTATAAGGTTGTTGAGGAGATATCACCAATGGATCAAAAAGCAGATTCAAAGGGAATAAAACAAACCTTTGTGGACTCTCAGGGGTTTTTGGATCAGACTCCTTAGACAACGATGAGTCTCGAGGTGGGGGATGAGAAGTAAGGGATTGGATACTCGTGACAATTCCAAGTTCAAATCCTTGTGCTTCAAGTGTGTGAAATTTCAGGATGAAATCCTTATGGTGACCCTTTAGTATCAGATGATGAAGGGGAATGACGAGGTGAACGCATTGGTTCAGCCACAATGAATTTCTCTCAAAAGAAAAAGGAGAAGAGATGATTTTTTTGAGGGATTTAAAATTAAAATTTACAAGGAATTACTCAGTATGAGGTCAAGAAGTAACTGCATGGGTTCGACATATTATTGTTGGCAGTTAATTTTATAACTTAAAACAACAAATAAATAAAAAAGGGTTATAATAGGCAAGAGGGTTTACCAAGTATCCATGAACCGATATATACACCTTAGCTGAAACTAAGGACTTGACATACAACAACCAATATACCCGAATTCTATGTTTAGTGTATCACGTTTACAAGGTGGCAGAATTAGTTACCTATGGCTAAAAGATAACAACCTAGTGGGGTCTCCCAATATATACTCGATGGTACGGGGAGCACAAGTCCGTGTTAGCACTGTCTAATGCATAACCGTTCGGTGAGAGTGTTCCGATATACTTCTCATATTGAAGTGACTCATATACCTAAAAATACTGGAGAACCTTCAAGATAATTCCGTATTGGAACAGGTTTTTTCGCCCGGGATACAATGCAGGTAGTTAACGACAACTGCTATGTTTAAAGATGCCGGAACACGTCTCTAGCCTAGACCTCTAGATATTTGAATTAGGTTACAAATGCTCCTTAGGTTAATTGAGGTAAATTTTAAGTTTATCTTGAATTAGGTTTCAATTTTATGGCTCATTGATGTCACCTGAATTCCTATGATGCAACTAAATGAGAAAAAAGGAAAGATTTTCGTTTAATGAAAGCTAAACTAATGAGGGAAGAGAGACAACCAAATAATGCATCAATCAAGCAAAATGCATCAAAACTATCCCCTAACTTTTCGAATGCAAGATGTAAAGAATGAAAAATACTCTTTCACTTTCACTAATGAATGCAATATCAAAATGCAATCTTATGAGAAACAAAGTCACTTTCTTTCACTAAGATGCATTAATATTTTTTTTTCTTTTTCTTTCACTTTGGTTAAAAACAACTAAAATAAATATTTCATTCACTTTGGTTTCAAATAAAACAAAAATTGTTTTAAAAATACTTAAATGAAGAGATCATTTCACTTTTCGTTTTGAAACAAAGAAATCAAAACACGCATATACTTTCAGTTCCACCAAAGCAAACAATTGTAATCTATGTTTGACCATGGAGCAAAAGTAATTTTCAAAGTACAAATATGATCCAATACTAATGAAAACAAGTTTGCAAATATGAACCAAAAGTTACTTGAAAACGGTGTCATGATTGCAGTAAAACTCCTAAATGGAGGCAATCGATCTCACAAAGACAAGCCAAGTGATGAGTGAAGGGTGATCTAGACCTAGAAACCCTAGAAGACAATCTAAATTCAATCACACACCAACAGAAGCAAAGAGAAAATTGCAACCATCAAAGGACAACAATCAAGGCAAACACAATGAGATCACACTGGAAAACACTCACAGAGGTTGGGACACACTAAAAATGAGAACAAACCCTAAATTTTTTCTAGCCTCTAGGATCAACGCGCTTGTGAAAGGAAAAGTAGCATCGAAAGTCAAAGTAGTGTGACTGTTAATCCAAAATCAGCACTGACATTGCTTCTGTAAAAATAGAAAATGAACTGGGCGAGGAAAAGAAGGAAAAAACAAAAAGTTTCAAAAATTAGACTAGACTCAACACTCTTAAGCAAAAACCAGTGGTTGCATAAGCCTATAGTGATGCACACAAGCCGAGAAATCGACGGTTGGTCAAACTAATCAGAGGATCAGATCGAAGAAAGTGATGGAAGGGTTATAACTTCCCCAATGGAGTTGCCATTTTGTTGTGCAGGTAAATCCTCTTTGCAAACATAGACACTCCCTCTAGCCCAATGAGTGGGTCTAACAACAAACGAGACAATCTACAAGACACTTTCCTAGGTTACAAATGAAATAAGAGAAGAGGAAGGGGACCTACCTCGGTCTGATGCTATAATTTACTCCTTTGTTGATGATATTGATCACTTTCTCCTTAGGCTGAGTCCTCGCTACTTATAGAATTTGAATACCTGCACAAGAGGCCAAAGACACAACAAAGCATAAAAGTGCAACGAACATAATCAAATGTAATCCACTTAACAGATCAAGGAGCATTAAGATAAATGAAGCATTGACACAAACATTTATGGAAAGTGAACCAACAATTGTATATATTAATAAACAAAAGAGGAAGCATACAATCCAAGCCTTGATGCTAGTATCCCTCCTTGAGTGAATGTCCAAGTCGAAGCTCAAGCTCTCCAAGCACTCGTTCTCCAAGCCAAAGTGAATAGTGTGTAGGCACTATCTTAGCATAAGGGTGCAAAAATCCGATACCAACCATTTGGAAATGGAGGGGAATGAATATATAGACAGGGATAGGTAGTTAAGATCCCACCAAATATAATGGAAGGTCCTCATCTCAAGGAGGAAGCTGATAGAGATAAGATCAAAGGGAAATATTGGGAGAATTCGACCACATCCATAACGAACATCATCCAGCTCGCCATTATGGAAACCTCTAGATCAAGAAGATTCTCCTCCTCTTTGGGGAAACCTGCCTTTTAGGCATCAATGCGGGTATCCGGGCCTAATATGCACTAGCAGCATGAGGCTCATATGGTGCAACCTACCATCAGCATGAGAGGGTAGTGCCACAGTCGCGTTGACACATAAATTAGGGTTTTGAGCTCATTTTTCTTAGGAAAATCTCAAGGAAACTTTTCATTAGCTCTTCAAGGAGGATCTGGACTGCATATCAGGATGGGTACATTGCATAGTTGTCAAGTTTTTGGCACTCCAGGATATGACACATGGAAACGCAGGAGGTGTGACAAAATACTGTGTAACACGTTCTCGAAGTTGTATGCTAATGTTCTACATATGAAGCTCTCCAGTGACCTTGAGCAGAGACAACTTAGAGCTAGGGGACAGACAAGTTTTCAACTGACTCATCAGACTATTGACCACATCTTCACCTTTTGCGTTGTGATTGAGGAGGCGCGACATCGCTCTTCAAAAGTCTATAGTTTTTTCATAGATTTTGACTCTGTTCTGAGGGAAGCCTTACTCCAGAGACTCAGAGATATTGGCATCTTTGTGACCCTATTGACAACTATTATGCACCTATATGAGTTCTTCCTTGGTCGTCGTTGAGCAGTTCATGGGATGTATGATTTCATCTGAAGCACCATTGGGGTTAAGCAAGGTTGAACACTGTGCCCTACCCTGTTTGGGATCTATATTGATGAGTTGGAGGCATTCATACATGAGCATATCCAGGACACTGATGGCTTCCTCCTTCACTAGGTTCTGAAATCTATTTCACTCTTTGCTAACGACGTGATCCTCCTCTCCTCATCCCCAAAAGGATTACAAAGGAAGTTTGATGCCTTAGCTCTATTTTGTGATCTTCGATAGTTAACGGTCAACCTGGGTAAAACAAAGTTTATGATCTTCAATGGGGTGAAGAAAACTTCAGAACTTCACTTCCTATTCAGAGGGGAGGAGGTTGAGATCAACAACAAGTATACTTACTTGGGGGTGCAATTCTTAGGTTCCTACTTCAGTTTGCGACCAATGCTTCAACTTTGGATCAACAAAGGATATAGATCCTTAGCCCTTCTTGAGAGATAGTGCTTTCGACATCACTTCCAGGACACTTGTCCAAGGTGAGCCTCATGGACACGTTGATCCATCCCAATTTTATATATGGCTTAGATATTTGGGGACCATCTTTACTTGAATCAGATTGGGTTTCAGTTGAGAGAGTGCAAATTCTTATTCTCTGCTACATCATTAGATGCAAACATATAGTACCTCGACACATCATCCTTATAGAGTTTGGAGCTCATCCCTTTCAGCGTGAGATGGTCCTCAGATTGGTTTCATTCTTTCATTATGTTCAGAGCTTTGCAAACTCGATAAAGAGTAGGGATTGACATCCTTACTTGGCATATTTCTCTTTTGAGACTACTGTACATTCTACTCCATCGGGTGAGGCCAAATGTTGGTTTAGAGGAGTTTCAGACCTCTTAGGGTCAGTGGACATTCACTTGGATCATCTCCCTCCTTTTCAATATTCCTTAGATGCACTGGGTCACCTTTTACCTACTAGACAAAAGCTTAACAAGATCATTAGGGAGGACATCTACACGCAGTTTTTCCAGGTCATCTAGGTCAATCCTTCGGGAGGGTTGCACCCAAAGATGGCCTTCTACACTGAGCACTTCTTAGAGTTGAGAGACAGGCTTAGTATTTGACCCCATTATACGCTTCGCCACTGGATGCACGCTATTCACATTCCTCTAGGCTAGTTTAGAGTAGGTTCTCAAATACTTTGGGTAGAGACGAACCACCAGATTGATATACTAGACAAAATCTACCAGGTATGTCATTTACAAGAAGTGGAGACCAAGGTGCATTTTATTTTTGGATGCCCTGTCTTCTATGAGATCAGAAGAAGGTTCCATTGCTTGTTAAGATATTCTTAGACTCTCATTGACTTTTTTAGGTATCCCAATCAGAGACGTTTGGCCCTATATATGCAGCAGGCTCTCAGGTTCCAAGCGCATATTCTTCAGCCTCCCATAAGAATAGATCCCACGTAGAGGATCACAACATTTTTCAGGGTACTACCCTCAGATAGGGGCACCAAGAGACCTATGGATACCAGTACACATCCAAACTCTAGATCAATGAGGATCTGTGGGACCTCACCCTGCCATACGAGATCTCAGCAACAAATACGTCTCAGATCCATTCCTAGGAGATGGACTAGGTCCTCCAGACCCTAACAACGAGCGAACTCCCCCAGGCAACTATTTAGTGGACAATCCGCACTTTCCACCAAATTTTCATTGGGCTAACAAAATCTTTTGAGTTTCTTCAGCGTTCTTCACAACCTTGGATGTTAGGAAAGGTGGGTCTGATCCTTAGACCTATTAGTTCCTGGATCTTCTCCACCAGGGTCAGATGTTAGTTTACTTCATGCATTGTATATTTTATGGCAGACCATTTGGTTATCCCACTTTATATGGACTTGATTGTACTCAAAAATCCCTTTGACGTACTTTTTGGTCAATAGTTGGACATAAATATAAACATATTATCTTATATTTAATTCTTGATCATTTTCTTGTTCTACATATTCTTGTTTTGGCTCAATTGTCACAAGGATAGATTCATTTGCATAAAGATTTTGTATTTTTTCCCATAGATTTTTGGCTAAAGAACATTGACCCACTTTGAATTTTATAGAATTTGATAGACTACGTAAGCTCACCTTCATTGATTTTGTATTTTGTTCTTTTGACTCTTCTATCACTGATCTTTTGGCGTCCAATGGTTCCCACACCTCACAACTAATGACTCATCAAATAGTTCCTCATTCTAACTTTTGACAAATCATATTCCATTCTCTCAAATGAAGGAGATAAGAAAAACATATTTTCTTCGTTGGGGGGGGGGGGGGGGACTTCCTTCGAAGGCTTGGAGCATTGCTTTCTTGAATTTTCCAAATGTTTTTATGAGGATCTTCCTTCCAGCTATTAGGCTATGACTTGAAGGAATTGGTTCTGATTCCAATTGTTGGAAATACTGAGAAAGAGGGTGAATCAATATTCAATATTTCCTTCAATTGTTTATTAGCCAATTAATATTTTTCTTAATTAGAAGCACAAGATATGCCAAAATAAAAAATAATTTTATTATTGAAAATAATAGTGAGGACTCCAATCTTCTTTTACAAATTCAGGATCAAGCCCTTTTCAAATATTTTAATTCTACAAGGCACCGACCTTTTATAAGGAAAAATTCGTTTCTAGCAAATCGAGACTCCAACCTGGTCTATATGGGTACACCAATCCTCTTAATCCAATCTAGGCACTGATCTGATCTATATTAGGACACCAATCCTCTTAGGCTCCAATCTTTGCAAAACACTTCAAATCCACTGATTAAACAATTATCTAAAGTATTGTTCTAAAAATTGCTTCAAGAGGCTACTTCAAGATTTCTTCAAAGATTTCTCCAAAATCACTTCAAGGACTGCTTCACAGAATGTTCAAGGTCTATTCCAAAGATGGCTTCAAAATATTTTCAACGCTGATCTTAGTATCTCATTCAAATCAAATCAGATCAAGCTCAAGAATAATTACCCATCTGGGAAAAATTTGAGTTAATAAGATGCTGAAAACAATGTCAATGCAAGTCCAATAGGCCCAAGTTTTTTCTTTAGGAGGGGTTAAGCTCTGTCTCACTAAAGGGCCAAATCTTGTCTCTTTCATATGTCCAAATTATCCACAGGGGGGCGAGTTCTGTCTCACCTTAGAGTTAATATCTATGTCATCGTAGAGCCAAGTTCTATGTCATAAAAGACCGAAATTAGAGTTAATACAAGTATGAGGTCTGCTCCCAAATCAAGGTTGAATAATACTCCACAAGGGGTGTGTGGGGGAGTCTGCTCGTTGTTATAGGATGAAATTCTACCATGGGGGTTCGACATCTGTACCTCCCACAGGTTTGAGTTTCCACAGGTCTAGTTCTCTTTAATAGGGCTGAGATATACTCCTCCTTAACATGGACAAGATATGTCCAAAGGGCTAAGGTCTCTCTCTATAGAATGACGAGTTTTTAATTTACAAGAGTGTTAAAATATGTGCTATCAATACATTGAATTCTCAATAATAGACAACTTCCAAAGATACTACAAAATCTGATCAAACAACCTTCCAAAAAACCTTAATAAAAAACAAAAGTTATCTTTAAGAAGTGTCCCTTCAATTTCTTGCTAGGTTCATGAGATATGAACATTTTTTTCTTCCTTTGTCGGACCCAAATTCTGTCTCTGTTGTCTTGACCGAGTTGAAATGGTGAGTCCCTACTTGAATTTATACATGTATAGGCATATAATTATTGAGAGCCAACTTGTAATTTATGATGGAGCCGGCTTGTCAATCTTAATTTGAAGCTGACTTGTAGTTTTTTAACGGAACCTGATCTCTAGAGGTGTATCAATATGTTTGAATGCTTTTTTATGAGCTCAAACTCACCAGGTTGAGATTCAATGATAATTTATAGTTTGAGGAGGTTTGACTAGGGATTAGTGCTCAAAATAATTCGATGGCAGAGCGTGATGAAATTCTTGGATAGTGTTAATGAGAGTGTTTTCTTTTATTTTTTATTTTTTGTATCCTTGCAATCAAACCTAGCACTTTTATTTGACATACATGAGATCGATTTGCCTTGAGATGTCTTCAAATGGTTGCCTGCTCATCTATAATTATGAAACCTATGCTTAGCTTCTAGAGTGAGAGAAGAAGTAACCATCAACCGCTATGAATCCTTTTACTTGATAATGATGGGATAATAATGATGGAAGGATCAACAATGTGAGCACTTCTTAATGCAAAAAAATACAACACAATCATCATAGTGCAGGTGGCCTAGTTGTTATTTATGGTTTTCCTCTTGAAATTGCAACACATAATTCACATTTACTTACGTCAGTCTTGACAAGAGTAGTTCAATTTGCATCCAAGGTATATCCAAGGATTAGACCTCCTTAGTTTCCACTTTGCCTATGACTTTGGCATCAATGAAAACTTTACTCAACAATTATCTTTCTATCCTTGGAATATTTTTGGGGACCAAAAGCCTCCCACTGGGGAGGTGTGAACCAAATTGGATCTATGTAAAATAAGAAAAGAAAAATAAAAATTGACTATCAACTTGGGTTCTACAAGGATTGGCATAGGCTAGGTTTGAGGCTATGGAGACTTGATAAGGTTGATGGCATGAAGGCCGCCATGCCATCCAAACCGGTATCTGCAACTGCATTAATATAGTATTACTAATCTAAATGTAGAGTGGGAAATATACATAGCTGAAAATAAAAAGTATGGAAACAAAAAAGTGTGAAAAAAAATGCATTAAAAAAAATAAAAAATTATTGCTCAAATACTTAATGAAAAACAGGGAAAAAGGGTAGCTGATAGCGAGGAAAAAAAAGTGCATTTAAAAAATAAATTATTGCTCAAATACTTAATGAAAAATAGGAAAAAAAGGGTAGCCGATAGTGCACTTGGGGAAGCTGAAGAGTGGGGCACACATGGCCTTCCAACTTCAACCTGAGCTGAGACATTCTCCTATTTACTCTTGCACCTTAAAGGGAAGGAGGGCTCCTTGGTTGAGAGAGAGGATTTGTTGCCCAAATTCCCATGTGAAGACTGAGGATGAACCAAAGAATGTGAGGGTACTGTAACCTAAACATTTCTAAGAAATAAAGAATCTGGTCAAGTCTAATTGAATGTTAGGTTCATCATTTGGGTTTCCAAGGTAGATATGGTATCCACTGTGTCTTGAATTGTTTTGATATTTCTCTATGATTGTATTGAATAATTCTATGACTGAAATTGTTGTTGCTCTTATCTGTGTTGATATGCTATTCTTAGTTAAGTATATGGCTCTCTGGAATAATTTCAAAGCATTTTTTCTTGTTTTCACTTAGACACCCATGGTTTTTCTTAGTACTCTGTGAGTGCCAACAACTCTAAAATCATCTCCATCTATTCCATTTTGAATGTAAATTGATTGTTGAAATTTTTTAGCTGATTTCCTATTCCTATAACCAAATTCCATCAAATTTCATGTCCATGGAGGAGGTTGAGCTCATGGGAAGCCTGCACGTCATTCCAATATTCTATTGAGACCATACAACCTTTTGGAGGTGCCCCTTCCATTGCAAACTTGTGGCAATCCATACGTTGGATATACACTTTGTTTTGGCTGCCCATTACTAAAAAAATAGTCTCTCCTATCCCTCGGTGATGCATTGGAAGGTTGTATGTAGACAATGATGGTGCAATTTAATTAAATGTAAATGCATGATAATCATTTAACATTTACCACTCGTAGCAAAATTTTGTTATTTCTAAATTTTCTGAATCATTTTCTTTCTTTGGGAGCTTATCTCTTTAAACTAGTTTTTAGTTTGTTATCTTAAGTCAACATTCTTATGAATGTTTTCACCTTTCATTAAGTGTTAGATCCGTATATATATTGCTATTAGTTTTGTGTTAGATTTGGTCACAAGGTCATCATGGGAATGAGACTATAGGGAAAGTCAACTCTCAACAATTATTGTCATCGATTTCATATTGAAAGAATAATTGAGGGCACCAACTAGCTTCTATTTGAATGAGACCATTGAAATAACATGAAACTAGTTTGTTCAGTTCAATTTTTATACAAGTGTTAAACACTAGAACACTCAGAGTTACACACTGCTTGAAGTGTTATAATTTTTGTAAGAACATCAACAAGTTTTTAGTCTTTTAGGAATCCATGTTGGTGAAACAAAGATGCTATAATCCTACCCTTTATGGATTAATATACATAGTATCAATTTATTATAAGTCTACTTATGTTTCTTGCCTTGTAAGGATTTTGGACACCACATATCTCCACAATGGTATGATATTTTCCACTTTGGGCCTAAGCCCTCATGGATTTGCTTTTGGACTTACCCCAAAAGGCCTCATACCAATGGAGATATTTGTCCATCCTTATATATCCATGATCCTCCCCACTTCTAGTCAATGTGGGACTTTTGTCATATACCCAACAATCCTCCCCTCGAACAAAGGACCATCGAGTCTCCCCTCAAACGATTATCCATTTGTCCACTCCCTACCAACCAGGATTCTCCGCTCCAATGCATTGGAAGCACATGCTTTACATGGAACACCACCTGCCTCGAGAGCTTGCTCTATCCCAGGTCAACTCCTCTTCATCGTGTTGGGACCAGGACACATCCATGAAGAATCCGGAGCACACTGTCTGTCTAACCGAGCTCATCCACGGATCCCATCGTGATATTACCTGGGCTCACCACCTTCGTTTGGCATTCCGAGGATTCATCCACTTGGCTAACTTCGGGGCATGGCTCTGATACCACTTGTAAGGATTTTGGACACCACATATCTCCACAATGGTATGATATTGTCCACTTTGGGCCTAAGCCCTCATGGATTTGCTTTTGGACTTACCCCAAAAGGCCTCATACCAATGGAGATATTTGTCCATCCTTATATATCCATGATCCTCCCCACTTCTAGTCAATGTGGAAATTTGGTTGTATACCCAACACCAACTAGCTTCTATTTGAATGAGACCATTGAAATAACATGAAACTAGTTTGTTCAGTTCAATTTTTATACAAGTGTTAAACACTAGAAAACTCAGAGTTACACGCTGCTTGAAGTATTATAATTTTTGTAAGAACATCAACAAGTTTTTAGTCTTTTAGGAATCCATGTTGGTGAAACAAATATGCTATAATCCTACCCTTTACGGATTAATATACATAGTATCAATTTATTATAAGTCTACTTATGTTGCTTGCCTTTGCATTATATTTACTTTTCTTCACATTAAATTTCAATGAAGTTGTTGTTCAAAGAATTGAACATTTCACAACCTACATCCATGGCTAACTAAAATCATATGCATACACAAATCAGATAGTTACAAACATATTAGAAGTGTTTGTTCAAGATCATTTGTCTAAATAATAAAGATTGCATGAAGAATATGTGCAAATGGAGAAAGCCCAAACATCATTAGATTTGGTGGAAACACATTTTCAATCTATTCTTCATTTCTTCCTATATGTATAGGAAAAATATAAATATTTAGAATATAGTCATTTTTCATGGCAATATGTATGGAAACGTCAAAGATTACATATTAAATAAAAGGGTATCATTCCTTTTTTTAAACAAGAATCGAGGATATTTTGTATTAAAAAAGTCCTGAGCATAAAACTCAAATATAGTATATGTCAAAATTATTTGGAGAGATTGTTCCCAGAGCTACTATTTTTTTTTGCACCTAGTCTATGTTTTCTAAATACATCATGCTTAAAAATTCAATGATACAGATCTCCTTACATCGTTTATAGAAATGCTCGAAATAATCAAACAAAAAACAAAATTTACAATTCATAAAGATGGTTGTGCCTAGTTATGTGGATGATAATCCTTGGAGATTATTTTGACTTCATAATTTACCTAGTGTAGCTTCTCCATATGAGTTTGCATCTTATTACAACTCAAACTAGTATGGGACCTAAGGGGGATCCCTAAAGGGAAAATGATAGACCAAGGGAAACAAATGGAGACTTAGCCCACTGTCACCTCAACTATGGCTCCCTTCTATTTACGAACTTTCACTAACAGGAGGAGACCAGGTATATTATGGAGTCACTGATGAAGGATAAGTCAATGAAAGGATGTGGAATGACCCAAATAATCCTTTTCCCGAAAGAGTTAGAAATATAGAGCTTGCTTTCTTTCTAAGCAAGGTACAATGTCTTCTAGGGAAAGGAAGGGATGATTTTAGGGTTAGGTTTATGGGATATTACTTGTGAAGGAATTTCCCAATCTCTAAAATCCTTGTTGAAATTGGTATCCTGGATAGTTCTTGAAGAATTGCCTTCTAAAGGAACAAGACTACATGAGACAAAGTGGACCCAGTCTAGGGTAGGGAAGAAGAGTATGGAAACCAATGATGCCCCTAACTTGGAGAAGGTATGGAATCGATCAAAGAAATAATATCCACTTAAAGGTTTGAATTGATCTAATAAGGTACTAGCCTTTGGGGATGCTAGGGGCAAAGTTTGATCCAGAAGCTAGGGCTTGGATTTCTCACAACTCCAATGGCCTAAAATTTGGAGAGGTCCTTAGGAAACACTAGTGCAGGAGAACCTAAGAGATCAAAATTTTTGGATTGGTAGTTTGCCGAGAAAATGATGCCATAGGTAACCCAACTTGGCTAGACTTGGTAAAAGGTGAAAATATATGATTTTAGGTGACCACCTCTTGTTAGATCAGTGCCTTAGTCTTGGGAGAATGGATTCTATGATGCATATGAGTCAGGATATTTTATTCCCAGTCAAGGAGGCCTCAAGACCACTTCGCTAGCCTCCCAGGTCAAAGAGAAGCAATCTTGCAGCTTTTATACTTCGATGTGCAAAGGAGATGACTTATCAAGGTAAATTCATTGATAGAATTATTCCTAGGATATTTCGTTCACATTACATGGACCATACATTGAGCAATGCTATAATAGAGACAAAATTCCAAAATTTAAAGCAGTAAATGCATGCAACAATTAGCCCTAAACATAACAAAAATCCCAGTCCAATGTATATGGAAAAGTAGAAAAAGAATAAGATTAAAAGCATGTAATTACATGTAACAATATATCCAACTATCCACAATTGACAAAAGAGAAGCTCCAAGACAAGATAGAACAATATCCACACATAAAATTCATCCTTAAAGCTCCAATTCATCCTCTAGAAAAAGTGTGAAATTCTCAAGAGAGAGAAAAGATCCAATCTACAATGATGATGAGATAATGAACTCATCTCACTTGTATTTATACATTAATGAGGACTTCGGATTAGAATCCTTGGCCTACATAAGCCCCAAAAATAAAATAATGTTATAATAATCCAACTTTTGGTGACAATCCCACCAAACTAGCTCATAAATGAAAGAATAAGTCTCTCAAGGAGTCAAATAAATAATCTATGCATGTCGTAGGGCCCTTTAAGAGGCCTAATGAGGTCCATGGGTGCCATAATGAAGAGTAGGACCCTCAAAAGCAGTGGACAAAGGGTTGGTAACTTACAATAATCTATGGTGCTTGAAATGACATGTGGGGACACACAAGTGTCCTCATGGGTATCCAAACAAATTATAGATGCCTGCAGATCACCTGCAAGGGCTAGGATGATGATGTAGGTGATGCCACATCATCGTACAAGTCCTGGATCATATTCCAAGTGTATGGTGCAAATCTAGGGCTAGCTGGGCATGATGGATCAATTACATCTTCCTTGTCCAATAAGTGAACCATGTGAAATATTTGAATGGCTATTGGGATCCATGGAGTGCTATCTGTTGTTGTGGAGGCCCATGGTTCTCAATGCACACCCTACATGTGCCAATTATTGAGTACCACTTTTGATATGTATTTTCATCATATAACCTTTATTTTTGCCTTCATTTTTCATTAATATTCGTTATAATTCATCCAAATTTGTTGCTAATTCATCACATTAGGTACATCTGTCAATTACTTTTCATGATTTGAATTTTGGCAAAGTTTGACATTAAAATTAAATTTTTAGGCAGAAATAAAATTTCTCGTAATGACTCGTTCAAAGTACTGTGTGTAGGGTACCTGGGCATGAGCTTAAGGCATATTTGGAAACAACAGGAACCAAGGATGGAGCAATACCTATTGGTTCGCCCAAAATCACTAAAGATAAGCTCGGGCAACGCTTGTCAAACTTGACCAGTCACATAGGAAATCCCTTGATTTAGGGGTAGTTTTGAGATTTTGTGGGATTTTTCCATATTTTGTGTAACCGAAAGGATGAGTTTGACCTTATAAGATGGAATAGGAATCTTTTTAATTGGTACATCAATTGCAGCTCATATTGTTATATTTTTAGTCTATTTAAGCAAAGCACTCAACAACTAGAGATGTACATTATAATTACTATTTCCTGAACATAATTTGAGTCAGAGACTTGCTTTATTCTTTCTTCTACGTACTTTCTTGTGTGATGTGGATGGTGATTTGTTGTAGCTGATTATCTTAAGATATACTAGGAAAAGATGGAGGGCCTCGATACTGAGCTAAGTAGACTATATTGTCGATTGATGTGCATAATTGTGAATATGTTAGTATCTTAATTTTCTATATATTTCTATTGTTATCTTTTGTGAATATTTTTTGTATAAACTCATTCGTATGTCATGGCCATTCAGATATTGGAATTTATTTCTTTTCAGTGATTAGTTTGAATAAGGAAGGACAACCTAGGTCTCTAAGTTAGAGCCTCTTCTTTGTGAGCTAAGATTGAATTGAATCAATATTCACTCTTTCCATGCTTTCTTAGAATAGATTTACATGCTTTATTGTTATGCTTTGATAGTCTAGATAAGTGAAAATGATGTTGTTGAATGAATAGAAGGAATAATGAAAGACAAATAGGACCTCTGAGACAAGAGCCTCTTCCTTGTCTTCTAAATCACAATAATATCGCTATTCACTTTTTCATATGCTTCATAGATTAGATTTTCTATGCTTTTTTCATATTCAACAATCCACACTTATAGCTTTACATTTTCAGGTTGTAATATGCATTTCTTCATTTTTGAGTATCTAAGCAATTGCTTTCTAAATTAGCTAGATCTAAGATCCATATAGTTTAGTGTGTTTCTAAGTTTACCAACTCGGATTGATATTAAAATACATTCTCTAATTTAACCCAATCAATTATAATGACATTTTTGGTGCCGTTGCTTCGGAAGGACACTTAGATAAGATCTAGTTAGGAAGATTGTTTAGAAAACATATTAAAAAAACAAAAACAACAAAAAAACTAAAAAAAAGCACATTTCATTATGGTTATTCATGCTTAGACATAGAAATTAGAAAGGTAGATCCCAAAACAAAACTACCAACCATTAACAAAAACTCAATAACTACAAAATCCCTTTGTAGAACAAAGATCTACAACACATGACGTTAAAGAAGTCATTTAGAGAAGGAGGGTATGCCACCACAAGGATCTTCTCAAATCCTTGTCCATAATTTAGAATGTCACTAGGGATGAATCTTCATTTCAAAAGATAGAAGAGGAACAAAGCATCCATGAAGAGGATCCACAAGAAGAGAATCTAGAAACTTCTGCTAGTTATATTTGTAAGGAGATCAATGAGTTATGGATCACATGCAATGAAATTCAAACAATAGAGCTAGAAATTGAAGAAAATCTAGAATATGTATCGCAATATCCCTTATGCATTCATGATTTTGAACAAGTTCCGCAAGAAGAACTTTGTGTTATGATAGTTGAGGAGAATCAAAGACTTAAAGATCACACCCAAACTTGGTTTCAACTAGTCATTAGGCCACAACACGACTACATTTTTCAACATTCCTTAGCATCAAATCTTTATGATCAACTAATTTTTCATGTCCAAGCATTCATTAAGGTATATTTATCAAACTTGGATATGAGTCTACTTATGATCTTGTTACACAAATGGATGCATTGGAAATTCTCTTATACTTGAGAGAATGACTTATTTTTCTACAATAGAGTAGGATAGAATATAATAAATAAATAAATAGGTAGAATGAGTTCACAATAAGGCTTGCATAATAATTTTGGTTCAAACTCTCATGAATAATTCTTCAAATCATTGTTCAATACTCATTTGGAATGATTTTATGGCAAAATGCAGTAAGAAACGTTGGGTTAAAAAACTCGCTCATAGGTCATTCCACCCTCTTTCAAGAACACTCCTGTTTCAGTAACAATAAAGGATAATTTCCAAACATGTTTTTTTTTTTTTTTTTCCAGAGAAAAAATCAGTAACTTTTTATTAAAGAAATAATGAAAAGTTACAACAGCATATGCAAAGAAACATACTAAACAGCCACAAGGGCACAAGTGCTGACGCACCCAACAACAGCGTTAGATAAACTAACGCGAGCAAAGAAAAAGAGAAAAGAAGAGAAAGAAACAGGCTCCAGCTAGGGCATGAAAAAACTCATGCATCAAGATTTTCGCCCTTTTTTCTTTTCGACCTTACGCCACTCACCCAGAGTGGGCTCAGTTGGAACAATGACTAACTGAGTTGTTTCTTGCAGCTTCCCTAATTCTTTGTCTGAGTCTGATGTGTCTGATTGGTGTTGACGTTTGTTACCCCCCATGGTTTGATCCGTGCTTGTCGTCTTTGCTTTGTCTTGCTGAGTCTCTACTGTATGTGGCTGTGGATCCTTGTTGTTTGCTGAATTTTCCTTTTGATTTTCTAATTCAGCTTCCTCTATGGTGGTATCATCCTCTTCTGCCTTTGTCTCTTCCTCTTCGGATACCGAAGGGGATTTTTTTCGTGCTGTTCGCCTCTTTAAGACTTCATCCAAATTCTGCCATCCTCTAGACTTCCTTTGTTGTGGCTTGCTCTTGCTGGGACATGCTTTGAGCAGATGACCTGTTTGTTGACATCCCCTGCACCTGAATGCTGTGTTCTCATAGTCCAAAGATTGTTTCCACTGAATATTGTTGAAAGTCAGGAAAATGCTTTCAGGTAGTCCTTGGCTAAGATCTACCTCGACGCATATCCTAGCAAAAGTGAAAATTCCTTTTAAGTGTCTGTCTGTATCGATCTTTAGCATTCTTCCAAGGGAATTCCCTATGGCTGATAAGGCCTTGAAGTGCCAAAAGTGTAATGGTAAGTTATGCAACCTTTCCCAAACTGGCATCCTTGAAATCACCATAGTGTTGGCGTCATATTCTGGAAACCATGGTGTGACAAATAAACCGGCACTGCCCCAGAACCAAGGACCTTCATGAAGAATTTTATCCCTTTCTTCGTCTTCATGAAATGTTACTATGAAGAAGCCTTTTGAGCAGAGGTGAATCTGGCAGTCTTTTGTCCAGACTGTGTGAATCCATTGGTAAAGAGCCTCGGTTTTTGGCCAGAAACCGTTAAACCTGCAAATAACAGCTTTATTTTCCATATCTGAAAAAATGCATTTTACCTCTGGAATATCCAGCGAGATGGAGGGAATTTCTGGTGTTTGATCCACGATATACTGCCCTGGCGGGATATTGAACGCTGCAGGTTCTTTTCCCTTTGAAGGGGCTTTCCCTTTAGCTGCATCACGATATGATCCTAAAGGTTTTGATGTAGAGCCCTGAAAGCCTTTTGGGCCTGCAGCCGAGCTTCCTCCTCTCAGCCTTGTGCTTAAGGTGATGGTTGAATCTCGACCGATGCCATAGTGCTGAAGAGAAAAATTTTCATGTAGGATTTTACCTGCATGAACCAAACATAGCAGATTTGAAGGAATGCCTGAATCTGCTTGTATTTGTTCCTTTAAATTTTTTATCAGGATTCCAGTCCAGATTTGCCTGCATATAGTTTTTCCGAACAGCGTTTTTATGAAGATTTGGGTTCGATCCTGTTCTGGGTCCCTGTGAGATAGCTTTGATTTATTTCCTCCTAATCCCAATACTCTTTGAAAACCATTAGAGTCGAGCAACCTCAGGAAGTCAGGAAGGGCCCGAAGAAAAAAAGATCTGCTCTGTTTCCTATTGACGAATACAAAGCATCTTCTCCAAGGAGAAACCCCCGCGTTTGAGCGCGGATTATCTAGAGACAGAGAAAGAAACGGAGGTTTTGACACAAAAAAACCCCATCCTATGCATAAGGGGGTCAAGAAAATGCCCTGAGGAAACACGAAATGTGCCAAAGGGGGGAAAAATACTTGAAAAACCTGATCGTTTTGTTTCGTTACCAAAGTAACATTTCCGGAAATGGTTCTGGGCCAGCTCAAAAGGGCACCGAGTGATGAAGATCCTGCAAAAAGGCAGCAACAGTTTCCAGCAACGAACAGAGCATTTGGGGCAACGGCAGCGGTTTGACCTGCAGCGACGAGCCAGCCGGTAGAGGCGACGGCGACATCAAGAGGACCTGCATCATCGAGCAGGGCAGAGAAGGCGGCGGCGAAAGGACCTGCAAAAAACCTAAACTTGCATACGCGCGCCCTCTCCATCGTTTCAGCCATCCCGATCTAGCAACCGATTTCCAAACATGTTTTAAACAAAGAATATATTGAAATCTAGTTTTAACCCCATTTTGAATTTTTCAATTTGGATTGCAAATAAAAAAGATATGATCAAAATAAACACAAGTTCTCAAGAGAAATTTTAGGGACAAAGTTAGTACAACCTTGATTGGAGGGGTCTAATGGAAACATTTTTAAACTATATTTATAAGGAAGATATACCTTGGAATCTAGTTTCCAAATCAATTTAAATGACCTCAATCTGACATCATATGAAAAAGTTATGCTCAAAATACTAACTGCTTGTCGAAAAATCTGCATGGTGACAATTTTAGGCCTTGTCTATTCATTGGAATATTTCACATACCACGTCATATTCTTTTCAAAAACAATTCTAAGGGAGATATATATTTAAGTCTAATTTATGACACAATTTTAGCATCTCATTTGAATGCCATGTGAAAAATTTATGCCACATTTAGTGACTACGTGTCTTAAAGTCAACACAGTGAAACTCTGGCTCCTAAGTCTGTTCATCAGCAATTTTGTGATATGAAACCTAAGAATTTTAAAAACATATTTCTATTCGATAGAAAAAATGAATCTACTTTAATTTCCAAGTGGAATGACATCAATCCAATCTTTAACGAAAAAGTTACACTCCAACTAGTGACTGTTAGTCTATTAAAAAGTTCACAAGAAGCTCTATCAAACATGGCACTTATCATCATTTTTAGCATATCATTTTAAATTTTTTTGAAAATATGTTTATAATAGAAGTACCCATATTAATTCACTTCAACTTAGCTTTGGAATCACTCTAATTTGACATAAAATGAATATTTTGTAAAAAAATACCTGCTAGGAGGTTTAGGTTGGCCACCATTCCTCAAGGGGTAAACAAATTCATTTTCTTTGTATATCATCTTTGGACTTGTTTTTAAGCATTGCTTGTAATTATTTTACATATTTCTTGGAAGAAGAGATACTTTACACTTCTCTTCCTCCATCATCTAATATTTTATTGTAGGCAAGTGTTATGTTTTTCCAGGTCACAGGAAGATTTAATGGGTGAACTCCATGGACAAAGGAATTTTCAAAGCCAATCTTTAAAATTTCATATCTATGAATATGAAATGCAAATATTCAAGCGAAAACAAAGTGGAAATTCACCTGATGCTAAGTTCATCCAATGAAACTCAAAACTCGTGAAGCTTGCTTTCAGTTGCTGACTAACAACACCAACAAACCTACAAGATGGTTTGAGATCAAGGCAAAAGACATGAAGCTATTCATCAAAAGAAGAAGCCTTTCATAAGCCATATTTTTCATGATGTTATTCATCTACCATATTGTATGATAAGCTTCACAATCATTTAGATCTATCATGTTGAAGTCCAGATCTATTATCTATATATCCATCTACTCCTAGATCATGACTTCAACCTATCTTACTTTCATAAGGTTTCCACACTTACCTACACCATTATACCCCACCTCCATCCAGAAAAGAAAAAGAAAAGAAAAAAGAAAAAATAAAAAGGTTTGGCTGTGAAAATCCGGATTCCTGGCACAATACAAACCTGAATTCATATTGGAAAATCAAGTACTTGGCTAATATGAATTCCAAAAAAAAATGTTTCTAACTCATTAAATTATTTCAAATGGACTCTTTATTTTATTCTGACAATAAAATTTGTCATCTCATTCTTTGAAAAAGGAATCACCCAGTTCAAAGACTTGAGGACAAGTCTTGGAATAAGCAAGGGGAAGAGGAAAACAAGAGCATTAGTTTCATTACTAAAATGTCTTGTTATCCTTTTCATCTCAAGAATTGTTATCATTTTCATTTCAAGCATTGTTATCCTTCTTATCTCAACATGAAGACGTTCAAGCATGAAGACACTCAATATGGAAGATATTTCAACTTCAACTTCAACACTCAAATCTATAAGAGGAGACTTCATGAAAGTCACAAAGAGACCTGAATTTGCAGTATTTACAAAGGGACCTGAATTTACAACCTTTTGAATATACCAAAGTTTCAAAAGTTCCTGAAATCTTACTTCATCATAAACTTTAGTGAAGGGACCTGTAATTTCAACATCAATTTCAGAGGGACTTCAAATCTACTCCAGCAGGGGGGCCTAGAAGCACTTCAAGCAATTTGTGAGATTTACAATGACAACGAAAGGACATTTGAAGTGAAGAATTTGTAGACATGAAGCAACTTCTCCAATTAAATCAGCCACAAAAGCATGACAAAGAATGACTAGGGGAACAATTGAAAGTCTGCAAGAAAAATTGTTTTTAATGTTTTACCTTTGCAAAAATTCTCTATTTAAAGTAGTGATAAAGTACCTATTCCTTTCCTCACCTTAACTACCATTGCCATTACCTTTCGGGATAATAGGATTTGATGTTAAGAGTTTGAAATCAAAAGGAATTTTCCATTGGAGTGCAAAGCAGACAACTGTTATAAGATCTTCCTATGATTTTTTTTCCCCCGAGAGATCCAACATCACATACTATTCACATTTTCTCAGTTGCTTACAATACTTTGTTTCTGGAAGAGTTCATGCAACCTGATTGGGATATGGTTCATAGCTTGCATTTAGTAGCTGAATATTTGATGACAGGCATGCACCTTACAATATTCTGTTTGGTACTTCTATTTCATACTCCCATGTTACCGATTTTGCATATCTATTAAAGGGAACACATCGTAATTGGGGCCCAACAACTATCAAATCTGCCACTATGACTACAGCTAAAAGATTGGATAACTAGAAGCAGGTGATTTTTGGGTGCATCACAACAAAAAGAAAGTTCTTTTGAGCCATCTCAGACTAAGATGCAAAACTTCACTAGGAAGATAGTGGAAATGATGAAGGAAGAAAATATCTTTGCATGGCAAGGTGGACCCATTATTTTGACACAAATTGAGAATGAATATGGAAACATGGAGAAACCTTATTAAAGGAAAGATAATTAACTCCATTCATGGTATCAATTCAAGAGCTGAGAAAAGTGAAACAGTTTGTTTAGCAGGATTTGCTAGATCAGAGTTTGCTAAGTTTTGGCGAACTTGAGATCCTTCCTTTTTCAGACTTTGTTACTATGCAATCTGCATCTGATTCTTGGAATGCAACAAGAAGGAGCTGGATAAAAGACAAAGAAGTGGTGAAGAACTTATAAAATCCAAGAAGTTGAGGCAAGGGCATGAAAACCTGAAACCAATACATGGCTATCCTATAGTAAGCCCCCTTTTCACAAATCCTATTCCCTTATATAATCTTGTGATGTCAAGATGCATTCAATTGGCTATGCACATGATACATAGTTGCAGTGCACTATTCTTTTATTGAAATAAGATGATGTCAATTTTGAACTCTTTATAAAAGGAAGCGAAAGTCCTTGATGAAGTATACTAACAAAACTCTGTTCCATCAAGTTGGGAAATTTAGAGGCTGATATATGTGTGAAGATTGGTATATGGTAAGATGTGTGAAGAGACATGGTCACAACGGCCTCATGTTTGTTTGAATTATTCTAAGTATGGTAGAGATGTTGGATTGTATAAGTGTAAGAGCAACTGAGTCTTTTATTCCCAAGATGCTCATCTTGTTGAACCTTACATGATGCTTGATGCAGTTTCCCTGGAGAATCTTGAGATTCTTGAGAATAACCAAGATGGAATCTCTTCAGGGACTCTTTTTCACAAATAAGATCACTGTCATGCGGAAAGAGTTAATCTTGCGGACAAAACCAACCTCCCTAGAAGCCTAAGACTTTCTAGTGACAAACAAGACAATTAAGAGAAATCCTTCTCTAAACGTGCATTTATCATACAAGAAATCAAGTGTTTTAGATCCTACCTGTAGTCCAATGCTGTTGTAGTAGTCCAGCCTCGTTGATCCGGATGAGCTCCTCCTTCACTTCGAAACCTACATTCACTAACAATCAAATGATTACATAGCACCTGAATATCTCATAGAATAAAATATATTCAACATACAGACCAAGGAGTATATGAAACAACTCATTAATAACAAATTGTTGAGAAGAATGGACTTATTTGTATTAATAGGAAACAAAAGAAACCATTACAACCCGAGCCTTGGTGTTGTGCAAGTTCCTCCCAGGGTCCAGCAAGAGTTTTCCTCTACTTTGATAAGCTCACCCACTTCCAAATGAAACAAGAAAGGATGGGAATCTCTCCTCACAAGCTCTACAAGGAAGTCCTAATTCCAGCAGCATCTACCCTTTGGAATGTTCAGCTTTCAACCTCCCCTCCTCTGGCCCAATGCCTGTATTTATAGTGTTCTAGAGGAAGTTATTCAGGTCCAACATCAATGGGATACTCCCTCTTTTGGATGGGGTAGCTCCTCTCTTGATGGGATAAGTTCCTCTTTCATAGGGATGCATGAACCATCTGGAGGCGCTCAATACACGTCAAACAATCTTCTAGAAGGCTCTAGAAATGACCACAAGTAACTTTTTAAAGATGAAACTCGCGCCTTTTGACCTTTACAGGAGTACGCACCCATCCCTTGACTTACAAAGCGTACAAGTACGCAGGCACAGTGTGTTTGGGATGCGTACACACAGGCAAGGTAGAGAGAACCCGTACCCAGAGATAAACATGCTTTTTAATGACTTTCTCTCTTTCTTGAAGTTTGACATGGAGAGCAGAGGTATAAGGCCTGACAAGGAGGATAATATGACTATTGATGGAGCCATATTAACTGCAGATAGTCATGGTGACAAATTTCAGTGTAACAGATTGCCCCCTAAAGTGCGAAGCCTGTAATAGATAAGGGTTTTATATCATCTACGAAGGGTGAAGTACTTTATCATTTCAAGGATTATCTCGTGGAGAGCCTGGTCAGAACCTGCAATTTTCAACACAAAATACATGTATAAGATTATA
>APFE030440805.1:101916-137617 GCA_000404065.3 Pinus taeda | reverse complement strand
ACTTGGAGTGCGTACACGCAGGTAAGGTAGAGAGAACCTGCGTACCCAGAGATAAACATGTTTTTTAATGACTTTCTCTCTTTCTTGAAGTTTGACACGGAGAGCAGAGGTATAAGGCTTGCCAAGGAGGATAATATGACTGTTGATGGAGCCATACTAACTGCAGATAGTCATGGTGACAAATTTCAGTGTAACAGTACCCAATATTCATGGATGGCAGGATATCACTTTCATACAGGGGTGGATCAACAGATTCAACATTGTGTATCAGAGGATGATACTATGAGATATTGAAGGCCGCCCATAGTGGGCCTTGTGGAGGAAATTTTGCAGATAAAAGAATAGGCCACAAGGTGCTACAAATGGGATACTACTGGACTTCTATCTTTCGAGATGCTAAAGATTATGTCTGAAGATGTGATAGCTGTCAATGTATGGGAAAACCTGGTAAATCAGATGAAATGCCATTACAGCCCCAGAAGTCCTGGAACCTTTTGAGAAATGGGCCATCGATTTTGTTGGACCCATCAACCCACCTTCCCATCAGAAGGTTCACATCCTGGTCTGTATTGATTATGTGACTAAGTGGGTGGAAGCCAGAGCAGTGGCAAAAGCAACAGAACAAGTGGTGGTAGACTTCCTTTTTGAAGAGATTTTTGCCCGATATGGTACCCTGAGAGAAATTGTTTCAGATGGAGGAGCACAGTTCACATCCCACATGATAGAGAGGCTTATGCAGAAATATGGGGTCAAACACAGAGTGACAACTCCTTACCATCCCCAAGCGAATGGACAGGTAGAAAGTTCAAACAAGGTGTTGAAGAATATCTTGACAAAACTGTAGCAAGCCATCGCCAGGATTGGTCACAGAAATTCCCAGAAGCTCATTGGGCATATAGGACGACATGGCGAAATACAACCACGTTTTCACCATTTGAGCTAGTCTACGGGAAATCTCCCTTTTTTCTGGTTGAATTTGAGTTTAGTATGCTTAGAACATCTTTGGAAGTGTGATTGAACTTATCAGATGCCTAGAAACACTGGCTGGAACAACTCAATGAGTTAGACGAGATTCGTTCAGAAGCTGTCCAAAGAACTACTGCTGTCCAACATCAGAGAATGAAATGGCACGATAAATTTATCAAGAATAAGGTGTTTCATACAAGGGACTGGGCATTGTTATATGACTCCCGGTTCAAATATTTCAAAGGAAAGCTTCGCACTCGTTGGATGGGACCCTATGAAGTGGACGCTGTATTCGCCAATGGCACAATCAGATTGGTTACAGTAGATGAAAATCGTACTTCCTTGCTAGTGAATGGACATGGTCTGAAGTTATATCACCGTCTAACATCTAAAGATGCCTTCATAAAACATCTTTCTGATACATCTGGTTTGATGGTTATTAGTGCAGAGAAAGCTCCCTTTGCCCTTTAAAATAAATAAATAAATAATATGTTGTTACTACTTACTTGTTTGACTTTTTGCAGGAATAAGAACTAGATTATGATAAGGAGAAACGGAGAAATTTTTCAAGTAACAGTCATTATTGTTACTTCGTCGGTGTTGTTACTCCACTGTTGCTCCACTGGTGTTGTTACTCCACTATTGCTGTTACTCCACTATTGTTGTTACTCCACTAGTTGTTGTTACTCCGCCGGTGTTGTTATTCCACTGTTGTTGTTACTCCGATGGTGCTGTTACTCCACTGTTGTTGTTACTCCACTGGTTGTTGTTACTCCGTCGGTGTTATTACTCCGTTGTTGTTATTACTCCACCACTGCTGTTACTCCGCCATTTTTGTTACTCCATTGGTGTTGTTACTCCACTGTTGTTGTTACTCCGCTGGTGTTGTTACTCCGCCGTTGTTGTTACTCCGTTGTTGCTGTTACTCCATCGGTGCTATTACTCCATGGTAGCTATTACTCCGCCATGTTGTTACTCCACCAATGATGTTACTCCATCGACGTTGTTACTCTGCTATTGTCGTTACTCCGCCGATTATCTTTGTTTCTACTCCACCACCAAGTAGGTTGTCAGGTACGCCTTCGTTGACTCTTACGGATTTAATTAAAATATTCCAAAAGAGACTAGTACGTGCTGTGGATGACCGTATTTAAGTTTGGGGGGTCCCGTTATAAAGAAATGATGACGTACCTAAAATTGTAATCATATCACAGCATTACCAAATCCAATGAAAACAAAAACCAAAAAATTGTGCGATTTTGTAATCATGATTCCCACACATTGGAATTTGAAATCGTACGCCAAGAACTTTACCGGTCATTTCCCCAGTACGCTGTATTCAATTTCCATAATCATTCACCTGTACTGCCACACCCTGCCATTAATTGTTGTGTTTTTCAAGGCATACCAATCATTATTATCATCCTTTCAACTCGCAGCCACCATGCTAATAATATTGTCATTGTCAATTGGGTTGCTCTTACTCTCCCCCTACCAACTGACTGTACCTATCGTGTTGATCCAGTTCTTACAACGATGGGAGGGTTGGTTGTGCGCCATAAGCCGGAGGGCACAACAATGGTCAGAAACAATCCGGAGGTATGGCAGGTCTTCAGAAATGCAGGGTGGAACACTTATTTTGACAGGTTGCAAGGATTTAATGAGGCAATTGCCATTGAATTCACACTCAATTTAGAAGAAGAGAGCTCTCGGGTTCGGGGGATAGCAATCCCTGTTACAGAAGAAACCATTGTAGAGGTCAGCAGGCTACCTCACAAGGGAAGAAATGGTTTTCACGAAGAATCACCCTTCCGGAGTTCCCTGAAGCATTCTTACAAGTTGGAGAAAATGTTGTTCAGAAGGGTCGGGGGTACGACCGAAATTCATTACCACGCCCATGGGGTGAGGTAGTAGGTTTTATAATGAGATACATAACCTACGAGGGAAGGTATACCACCATGTTTAAATACCATTTCATAATATTGGCTCACCTCTGGTTCCCACAGGCGAAACCCTTCTCATTGAATATGCCTTTCTTCCTGTTAAGAAGTCTCGAGCTGATGGTGCACTCTACTCAATGTTCGCAACAAGTGGCAACAGTCATTACCAACCATGGCCTGGTCCGACTGCTAGTCATGCATGCAATTGGTCAATTTCAAATCCCGTGGGAAACATTCTGAGATTCTACAGAGGAAGAAATAACGACTGCTAGAGTTGCTAGAGAGGAAGAGCCAGAAGTGATGGAGGAAGGAACCGGAGCAGAGGATGAATACATAGATCAAGAGGAACTAGAGGAAATGGAGATGGAACTTGAAGAGCAGGAACAAAATCAAGAGCATGAACCAGGGAGGACAGTCGAGGTTGCTCCATAAGAACCAGCCTCGACCTCAGAACTAATGGAAGAATAAGTGCTGCAACAAGGGGCCAATATAGAAAGGGTCACTAGCACCATGACCCAGGCTGTCCTTCAAGAATCAGCCTCGACTATAGTGCCAGTAGAGCAATTCAACAACACTATAATAAGCGAAAAGGGACCACATCAGGCTGAGGTGGAGGAATTCATTAATATTGCGGCCAGGGTATCCACAAGAACTACCCTCTACCGTAGAACCAATGGAGGAAGAACCAAAACGAGAAGGGCCCGAAGCTGAAAGAACTGTGGGGCCAACAAAAGAAGAGGATATGGGTTTAATGGATGGAATCAATGTGATTATGCAAGAATCCATCTAGATCAATGTTGTGCTGGAAGAAACAGTGCCAACATCATCTACTCAAGAAATGTTGGACATGGAAGGTGGTGTCCCACAAGAACCACCATCAACATGTCCGACTTTGGAGACCACAGAGGAATTAAATCTCGAGATTGACACTGTTCCACAGGAACTAGCGTCAACCTTAGAACAAGGGACTGCACAGGCAGGGGTTTTAACCTAAAGTGGAGATGTTGCAGACAGAGGGAAAGAGTCCGAGACCACAACTGGGGCCGAGATAGATTAGGTAGGAGAATTCTTTCAATTTTCCGCTTACTTCTCCATTCTGAAAGGGGTGAGGGTGTCTCGCTTTGCCCGACATACATAAGAGGAGGTGGCCATTCCACTGATTTTGAAATATGATGGGTCAAAGAAGGGACTAGCTACCACAGGCTTGTTGGCCACAGATCCCCACAGAGACTTCTCTCAAGAACCCAGAACAGAGGAAGAGGCAGATGTTTTTGAAACGAGGGAACCTGGAGGGGAAAATTTGGCTAAACCATCGATGGACGTTCACCAAGTGAGCCCACCACCTGTCGGATAGCTTCACAATAGGGCGAGGTAGGAGACAATAAGGAAATGGCTACTCCCTAGGAAGAGAAACCAAGAAGAGAAGCCTCATTGAGTAACCCTGTGGATACTCCCTCAGGTAAATCACCACCTGTCGAACCAGTTGCAGTACCAGATGAGGTGGTGGTTAAACAAGAATGGGTGGAGTTGTGTGAACAATGAAGGCTACCTATGAAGCAAAAATATCAGCTTCAGTTTAAAGAAACAATGCGACTCAAAGCATAGGTTAAGAGGTTGAGGAACAAATGCACTGGTTGAAGAACCAAGTGAAGAATTATAAGCGGTGGGCTAAGAAGCCTAAAACCATGATGACCGAAGCAGGGACGCAGGTAGATGAAGTGGCAACAACTTCTGCTGCCACTCAAACAGACCCAATAGAATATTTGTTTGAAGGTTGTGAGTTTTATTTGTTGGCTGAGGTACAGACCTGGAAATCCACCGCGACACAATATCAGAATGAAGCTAAGAAAGCCCAAGAGCAAGCATCCATGACTATATTTGAATATGTAGAGCACATTGATATAATGTGACTGAGGCATGCAAAGCAGTAATTCAAGGTGGAGCAACTGGAAAGGCAAGTAGCAGAGTTAAAAACCGATAAAGAGCAGATGCTCCATTTAGCATAGGAAGCAATGGCATGTCACCCTCTTGCTTCTTGTTACTCTTTATTTTTGCATGAGTGCTTTATTTTCTTTTGTTTGGAAAGCATCCAGAAATAAATTAGTCACGATATTGAGGACGATGTACAGTTCCTCTGGATATTGAGAGCCCATGATGTGCCAACTCAGCACTTGATGTGTGAACTTTATATGCATGGGTATCTCTTGAGTGTTGAGAGAGAATTTAATCCGGTTCCATATGTGGGGGACATTCATTTAAGGGCCCTCACCTCTTACACTTTTAATCAAATAAGTTGGCAGAAGGCTTCTGACATGTTCGAGTCAAATCAGGCCACGAAACCTTTTATGGTAAGAGGAGAACCTGAGAGATCAGTGACTATGTATGATAAGCACACTACATTTTTGGAAATTATGGGAAACAAGGAATGGATGCTAAGGACACAAAAGTGGTGCATCGATCTCTGCATCAAAAAATTGATCACTTTTCAGGCTGAGGCCCTGGGTAGTTTTCAGAAGATGTGGATGATGTCACTCACATCTATCTGGAATAGAGAACCATTTGGAGCACCAAATTTTGCACGGGCACTCAGAAAGGTACCAAGATATGTGGCGTGCATCCAAACATGTGGGGTTTGATGGATGGGAATTCGATTCCAGTACCCTATTCTATGGCTGCCAGTAGAACACTACACCCCAGCCTATAATGTACCAAATGATTGGTGGAAGGAATTTATCCTCTCAGAAGGGTTCAAGGTTCTAGGAACAGAAATGGCCGAGGAATATGATCTCACCCAGCTTCAGGAAGCACACAACCTATCCAACCTAGACCTGCGGAGACGACGACTTGCACAAGGGTGTGCAAAAGGCTAGTTGGGGGGGATGTTGGGCACCAAATTAGCCTATATTTTCCTTGCATTTACACTCTTCTTTTCATCCTTTTTGCATTCATTCGCATATATTTACTATGTAACATTATGAGGTAATTCCCCTTTATCATCTCTTAGGATATTTAATTAATGAAGTAGAGTCATGAAGGTTTCTAGCTACACAAACCACTAAAACTTGTGATGGCTGTAGATTATGGAGCATAGGTGTTGAATGCACCACATATCGCAGCAGTTCTGCAATTCACAACAGCTGATCGACCACGATGAAGCAGCATAACTGATTGCAGCTGCTCAACCCATTTTTGACCATTCTTGTTCTTGCTCTCTCGGTGCTAATGATGTGATACAACTGATGTATATCTTTGGGCATATAGTTGCCAGGTTTTGGGGAGAATTATTCTCCTTTGTATTGTATAAAAGATGGGTCATTCTTGTATCAAGAAGAGACCCTTGTATGGTATTGTAACAACATTATTCAGATTAATAAGATATAAACCCCTTTTGGTGATTTATCGCTCGCTGTGAGTAATGTAGCCCTTATCAGAGAGCTGGGCCCGCTCTTCTGATCAAGTGCTATGTTTTTCCTTATGTTGTGTGTATTTTATATTGCTGTGTTTATTTCTTGGCACTGTTACAGATCTCTTAGATAAATGTGAATACCTTTTTACGTTCTGCAGTTGAGTTTTACTTCTGTTTCAGCAATGTTTTGATTGCCTATCACAAACCCTTGGTTGAGGGCAGATTGTAACCTTTCCCCTGCATATACCTTGCGTGTTTCCATGAAAAGAATACACACCCAAATTGATACATTAATGTAGGAAAAGGAGTGGATAAATTGTTCATACCTAGACACCAACAATTTTCCTAGAAAATGCTATAAAATCAAGAGTATGATCCTTGCCAAAAACCTAGAAAAACCCAAAAATGGTTTCCTTTGGTCCCAACCTTGAAAAATTGACCTTTCACAGCTTGGCCCTCCTCCAATTTCGAAGTCTGTTACTATGATTGATCTTGTCAATATTTTCTCTCCCGACTCTAGCAATCCTCCTCAAATGGCCCTCGAAGTGATCTCCTAATTCTCTTGGCCAACTCCAACTCTACAATTCCTTCCTCCAACTCCCACGTGAGCTTAGTGGTGGCTCTCTGCGCAGGCCCCGGGTAACTGTAAATCAAACTACTGGGATGTTGGCTCTGTTGACTCCAAAACTCACAACAAAGGCTGGCCCTTTGTTGCTCTCCCAATCCTCTAACTCTCCCAAAAATTCTTGATCAGTGGTAGTTCCAAACTCCCCATGCGTATTCTCCAACTAGCCAGAAATACACACTCCCTATTGTGGCTGAATGGTAGTGTTGTACACACTCCTGAAACTCTTGTAATACTTATGGAACTGCCTCTCTATGGCGGGCACGAATGGTCCCCTGAAGTAGAGGTTGAATCTCCCGCTTGAGAGATTCATAGCTAAACAACCGGTTGACTCAGCTAAACAACAGAATGAACAGTCAAGTAATTTTGATTGTAAGGTGTAAGAATGAATCCAAATGAGAGCTCTCTCCTCCTTTTATCTTTGTGGGCCTTCCTTGCCTCATGTGGGTCCCTCCATCCAGCACTTCGAATTCCCTCTAAACCATTCGGATGGCCTATTTTGAATTCCCACGTGGGTGACCCCCACCTTCCACTAGCAACCAAATTAAGTTGAAGTTCCTCATAAGTCCCTAAGTCGAAAATGTTGCATTCTTTCCCTTAGCCAAAATCGTGCAAAAATGTGTGGAAAAAACCTCTTACAAATGTGTTTGATAAGGGACATGACAGTCCTCCCCTCCCAAATGTTTCTTGCCCTCAAGCAACCTCAAAGTTGGGTGCTCCAAAATGTGCTTACCCTCCCAGGTGGCATCCTCATCTGGCAAGCTCCTCCAATGCACCAAAAATCGCCTGTCTTCAAGCAATGACTAAGCAAGCGTGCTCTCTAACTGTTGCTCCCCACATTCACTGCAAAATGTGCTAGGGTCCCATATGTGCCACTGGATCGTGCCTAACCTCTGCATTGTCCTGATATGAAATAATCCTTCAATAACAAGATCCCAGACAATCCTGTCCAACATGAAGTTCCCCTCACTCCATTCACTATCCTGCCCGGTGAAAGTACCAGAAATCCCCTGCTCGCCAGTGAAAGTACCAGAAGCCCCTTACTCCATCATTGACTTGTTAAAGCCTAATGAAATATCTGTATGATCTCCCCCTGCAGTAGCTAATGCATCCCTAAATTTTATTGAGTTGTGAAGAGATGTGATGCCCCAGTTCCCTGCTAGTCCTAGAGTGGTGCCACCATGCTGACACTACACTACTCTCACTATGTCATACTCCCCATCTTCTGTAGTCAGTATCCTCCTCTCCTGGAACTCGATGGTGGAGTACTAAAAGAGGTGAGACACATCCTTCTTGGGCATCTCCATGGCACCAAGGTCTACCCATCCAAATCTAACCCTGAACCTCTGCAACAATGGAGAATGTCTGCCTCCCCATATGATGAGACCCTTTGTGAACCCCCATGTGTCATCCCATGAGCAAACTATATCACCTTCTACCAAAACTTCGCTCATCACGAGTGATCTATCGATCAACTGAGTCCCTGCATCACATATCCAGACCTTCTGTGGCATAGCCCTATCAATAGATGGAATCCCTCTGGCCCTTATCTCTATTCCCTGCATGTGATCACGATATAGGCTGCATATATTGTGGGCTAATATGATGCATGCTAATCTGCCTTGTGCCTGCCATTGTGTAGTACCGATGATCACTGGGAGCCACGTGTGCCAAAGAGCTACCCCCTGAATGCAACCAAAAGATAGGTATATGATACTTGTAATTGACTTAGGGTATGTGGAACCCTCCTATCCTTGCCAAACATCTCCCCTGGGTTTCCCATCCGCCCTCTTAATAATGTGCCAATACAAAGTTTGGAGGTCAGACACATACTGGAAATTTTCCTTAATCGTACATTGTATCCTCTGCTCATGCATGGTCCTGACATGCCTTGTGGAAAGAGTGACATGTCTCCCTTATGACCTACTCCCCAGGAGTAGGCTCACTGATGAACGATATTCCACCGCTGCAGATGATCAACTCATCCCCAAACCTGTGGTTGTCAACTCATGCACTGATCCAATGCCACCACTAAGAAGTCTCTCCCCTAGTACGTGGAGTGTCATCCCAATATCTTAGGTGAGCTCCCTATCCCCAACTGCTCGTGCCTAGAGTGTCAAAGGACAATAGCCAAGTCGCCTGTGCCTGTAAGTGATGTATAAGAGGGATAGGCATGTGAGTCCCAATGGATACCATCGAGTATCACTCATCTGTGTCCGTGTCGATCTTGGGTGAAGTACACCCAAAGGTATGCCTAGAGTCTCCATCCATAAGTCTCCTTGGAGGTAACCCTCCAAGACCTCGCTATGCAGCACCATATGCCCTTGCATCCCACCGAGTACCCCTGTAATCCTCGACCTTGCATTGTACCCTGTAGCCTATCCCTGTACACCACTGGATACCCTGTGCTATTATTGTACCATCCTATATCATCTCATATCCTTCCTATGTCACTATATCTGGCTCTCCCCACGTGTACTTAATGCAAGGTGAGTCACTCAATGCAAACCAACATGCTACATCAAACAACCACACACCTCTGTGCTGCTCTGTAGGCCACTGCTCATCACTGCATACCTCTATACAACACTAGATGCTAGGTTCTAAAATTGGTTCTGTATGCATAAGATCACATCCCTCTACATAAGACTGGGCTCTACTGAATATCCTTATGCACCCCTGGGTACCACTGCCTAATGTTGTACCACCTTGTATCATATGCCATCCTGCATGTGCCAACGCATCCACTAATCTACTAGTAATCTCTCCATGATGTGGGCTACATCTCCCCATCTACCTCGAAATAATTGAGTGGCCTGACTCCTCACATGCCAATGGGAATGCCACTATTGTGCCTATCCTCAGTAGCTCTTGTGTCCAATATACCAATGAGAGAGCACCGTCTCCATGTAATGGCCTTTCTGGTGGTCTGCCGATGCCACCTCCTCCTACTAGCTCCTACCAGAGTAGGCTAATCACCCTATGACTCCATGCACAATCAATATGCCAATACAACTCATAAAATTGGTCTACTCCATTGTCAAACCATCTTGTCACTAGTGTTGTCTTGGCTTTGATGGAGATCTGAAAATGTGTGTGCGCCCAAAATGTTGAATCCATCATGTAGTTACTATGTCACCTATTGACTCTGTGATGTGATGGGAAATCCCACCTAGATCCCAACAATTGTCTGGCCCTCGAGTCCCTATGGTTGTCCATGGACTTTGCTGAAATGTGGCCATGGATGTATCCAACTGCCTAGCCTACTCCATCAGGTACCAGCTTAGTACCTCTCACCACCCAATCCCAAAGGAGGGATCGAATGTCACTTAGTCCTGCTAACCTGACCATCCCATAGGGTATGTCTAGACAATGTTGCCTCCCTCAATCCAATGCATAAGGGTGGGCTAATAACGTTGTAGATCTCATCAATGTGCCTCTGAAACGAACTATGCTGAAATCACAATGTGTAGAATCTGTGTTGCCCCTCATCAATGGCTAGCCCAAAGGATGGTTGCACATCCTCCTCCATCATGGACTCAACATGAGCCTCCAACTGATCCTCCATAAACAATCCAACATGCAAGACATGCTCTCCAATCAGTTGCAGGTGATTGTCGTCTAGTATTCTCACATAGATCTAGATGCCTTTGTACCTATCGGCTCCTCATCAACAATAGAGATGTCTCCCAGCACCTCATCAACCTGTGGTGCGCTACTATCACCCGAGTACTCAGCCACAACCTCGGATACCTCATCAATGGATACCTTAACAACGAATGGCACCTCCTCAATGGTGGACACCTCCGTGTCTCTTGGCACCTCATTAATGGAAGGCCATATGGGTGTGTGCTCTACTCTCTCCCCTAAGGTGTCAGCTAAAGATATCAAAGGAATCTCCAACAATGTTGACTCCTACATTGCACTGGACACATTGACATGCTCCTCACGCTCTAGTGTGCCCAAAAAACCTCCTCCTTAGGCTCTTGATATCTAAAGGCAGGTCTCCACTAGCAAAAGTGCCCCTTGGTCTCACCCTCTAACTTTCCATGTCCTGTCTACTCCTTTTGAGGAGATCTGATGCCCTAATTTTGTTTATTTCCCCCACACATTTTAGATGGTTGCACCCCCACATCCTACGCACCACTAATGTCTCTGTTGTAAGTATGAGAATGAATTTGGTCCAACACCTTCCTCAACTGGGCCAATCTCTCATCATTCCAATGGATTCCACCCTACAATTCCTGCATACTAAATCTTCTTTGAGCCATAAGTTGTCTATGGTTTAACTTGTCAATGTGTGTACATGCTCAAATCTACCATGATCTAGATGGCTACCCCTTAGCTGGCCAAGATCATGGCTCTAATGCCACTGTAATGATCCTAAACATGAATGTAAGTGATATACAAAGCATGAAAACAATCCAACAATCAGAAAAATGAAATATACAATAAGCACCCATGGAAACACTAGAAATCATAGAACTACTAAGCCATTTTATTACTTCTTTAGGAGAAAAATACAATAGTAAAATAGAATGGTGCACCTGGGCTTGTCTCAATGGACAATCTTGACAAAACCTAGGTGAGAAAATGTTGAACTGAAGGTTGCTACAACTGTTACACCAAATTGATGTGCGATGCCCCAGGAAACTACTACGTATGTTGAATTTAAAGGGTTGGAATCATTGCTTCCCATGCTTAGAAAATTATGAGATTTCATCTCCTTGCTCTTTAGCCTAAACCCAGATAAACCCACAAAGGAATTGGCCAAATGTTGACCTTGAAATTTTGACCCAAATTCCCCTTAGCTCCTCTAACTACTAGCTGAGTTGGGATCCCTATTTGACCTCTTAGATCACCCATAAAATTCTATAAAATCAGGAGTGTGATCCTTGCCCAAAACCTAGAAAAACCCAGAAAGGGTTTCCCTTGGTTCCAACCTTCAAAAATTGACCTTTCACAACTTGGTCCTCCTCTAATTTCGAATTTTGTTGTTGTGATTGATCATGTCAATATATGCTCTCCCAACTCCAATAATCCTCCTCAAATGACCCTCCAAGTGATCTCCTATTTCTCCCGGCCAACTCCAACTCTACAATTCCTTCCCCCAATTCCTACGTGAGCCTTTGTGGCTTTTTGCGCAAGCCTCGGGTAACTGTAAATCGAACTGCTAGGATGTTGGCTCTGTTGGCTCCAAAACTCACAAGAAAGGATGGTCCTTTGCTTCTCTCCCAATCCTCTAACTCTCCTAGAAAATTATTGATCACTGATAGTTCCAAACTCCCCCTGCATATTCTCAAGCTAGACAGAAATACGCACTCCCTATTGTGGTTGAATGGTAGTGCTGTACACACTCCCGGAACTCCTGAAATACTTATGGAACTTACTCTCTAGGGCAGGCACATATGGTCCCCCAAAGTAGAGGTTGAATCTCTTGCTTGAGAGATTTGTGGCTAAACAATCGGTTAACTAAGCTAAACAACAGAGCAAACAATCAAGTAATTTTGATTGCAAGGTGTAAGAATGAATCCAAATGAGAGTTCTCTCCTTTTATCTTTATGGGCTTTCCTTGCCTCATGTTGGCCCCTCCATCCAGCACTTCGAATTCCCTCCAAACCATTTGAATGGCCTAGTTCGAATTCCCACGTGGGTGGCCCCCACCTTCCACTAGTAACTAAATTAAGTCAAATTTCCTCCTAAGTCCCTAAGTCGAAAATGCTGTGTTCTTTCCCTTAACCAAAATTGTGCAAAAATGTGTGGAAACACCCTATTACAAATGTGTTTGAGAAGGGACACGACAATAATACATATAGATATGTTTGAAAATATTTGACTGAAAACATATAATTTACTATTAACATTATTAAAGTTGAAGTATTATTACCAATATTATATGTTTTGAATCTTAACATATTTAATGTAAATAATATTCAAGTTTTAAAATAAAAGTAAGTAATTAATTGGTAAATATATTCTTTGAAAAAGGCCAAAAATTCTTAGTCAACTCGTACAAATTTGCTACTAAAATAATACCCAAGGTTGAACCAATTGAGTTGGTGAAGTAACTAAATTAATGAGGTCTTGCACTTAGTTCTTATAAATAATAATGAGGCTTTGGGTCCATTTGCGTGGACCATGATCCTTAAATGGAATTTATAGACCTGAGTTGTTACCTGTCGCTTGTAAACATGTTGACTTGAGATACACCAATCATTTCAATTATTCGAATATATTTTTGGGTAGGTTCGGAGTGGTTGTCTAGTGGTTTTCTTTGATGTCAAGTCCAATCATTGATGTCAAGTGATTTCCAGTTTAGGGGGAGCTTATTGAGCTTGTTGATGCTTATGTTGTTATCAATGTCTTGGTTAATTGTTGAGAAACCTACCTTTGAAGATATTTTTTCTATAGGTATGTTGTTCAAAAGCATATCAAAAGTTAGTTGGATATCCATCTCCAAATCCTTTCCAATGATATATGGAACTTGTCATAACTCTTAGGGAATGGAGATAAATCTATGTTTGAAGTGTTGTAATTCAATCAAGGGTCTAGCCATCCATTGTTTCAGAATGGACCCTTGCTTATCGGATTGACGCAAAACAATAGAATAAAATCTTAGGAGGAAGAGTGACAAATAACAAGCGGTAGGGAGGCAAGCCTATGGTCATTGCCCCTAGTTTCCAGGGGATGGCAGTCTATGATTAAGCACCTATAAGATAGCTAGTCCAATTGGTTTTTACTCAGCATAATGTGTGATGAGCAATAAGCATTGGCTAGTGAGGCTCCCAGCCATAGCCTCTGGTCATAGGGGATTGGGTGTAATTTCCCAAGCACGTATCAAGTTGCTAGGTCCAACGAAGTGCAAAAAACAGTGACAAGCAACGAGTCACAAGCAAAAAGCCTTGACACACTTTTCAAGGTGTTAGTTGGTGACACATGGTAGTGAGGTGTGCAGTGATGATGTGGCATCTTGAAGTGAGGACACATGACAGTTGGTTTTGCCAAGTGGACTTTTTTTAGTGACACATGGCAATGATATGGCATTAATGGTGATATGGTAAGCTTTGATTGGTTAATGTGTACTAAAACATAGAAGATCATGATGTGGAAATGACGAGGTAAAACCTTATGATTTTTGCTAGGGACCAGTTTTGTGAATGTTATTTGAGTGTTAATATTTTTTATGGTTTTCATAATTTTACAAAGGTAGGGCCATCGACCACCACCTATCACCCAATGACAAGTGAAAATCCTTTGTGAATGATAATCAGTGGAAGAGAATAAGAACGACAAGTGGTAAAACTTTAGTTATAGACTGAGTTACATCAAAAGGCAACACTTCCTAATAATGATCATGTCTATCACCCACCACCCATCGGCTAGGGAACAAAACACTATAAATTTTGACCAATGGTGAGCAGTCAGTGACATGCAATAGACCATGGTCATCACCCTTAGTTGCAGGTGCTAGATGGGTAAGCACTAAGAGCTTATCTTATCAACTATTGGATTAGAAAGTCTATTCCTATGGAGACCAAATATCCTTTGTGAGTCGAGATCTGAGATCCCATCTAGGAATTTGTTAACTATTGTGATAAATATTCCTGACAATTTCTTATCTGTCTTAGAATCGAGTAATCATGGATTTGTGAAACTTGTCATTGAATTGTATGCGCCAGTACAAAATGAAAGATTAGTGACTACGCGACTCAAAAAGTTAGTCACCAAAATTATTTCAAGTGAATTAATACTAAATTTGAGCAATTTTAAGTGACCCAACTAAAAAAAACTAATTTATTCTAGGGATAAAATATGCGTGATGGGTCCCATCAATAGGTATATTTTGAGGCTTGCTATCCTCCAACCCTTAAAATCTCTTTTTCTCATATTAATTTACATTTTTAAACATAATATGCTTCGTAGGGAGACTAAAGGGTGCATGTCATATTTCATGGCCTAATGTGATTAATATGCAATCAAGAGGAGCATTTTTGGAGACATTTAATATGTGGGGGCTCATTGGTGGCATTTACAGAGAATATAGGAGGCTTTTCCACTACATTAACTCTCCAACTCGACATGAGTCCAAAGAATCCTCACCAACAGCTTGAAGTCCATTGGGAGCTAAGGAACTCAAGTGAATGTGGATATCTAAGGGAACCAGATCCACCAATTTCGATATTTTGGAGGGTAGAAGAGAACTTCCCCTCAGTCACTTTTTGTATAAATAAACAAGCCTAATGTCTCATTAGGATTCAAATTCTGGGAGCTACGAAGAGCTATTGTAGGCTGAGAACTTGATATTATTATCTTCATTCTAAAAGTATGTATTGGAACTCTATTTTCTATTAATGAAAGGTCCCTTTCTAGTTTGCATCCGAGTTAGCTTAGGAGGGTTGAAATCCTTGGGTTAGGGCCCAACCCAGAGGATTTATCTACTCTCATGTATTATTTACTTGCTCGTATTCAAGTTTCTTTCCTTGTTTAAGTAGGAATTATATTGCAAAAAATTTATTTGTAGGTTTAATCACCACCTCGCTCGTGGGAAGTGTGGTTGAGGAGTCTACAACAACAAGCCAAAAATATGTGCTTATTATTTCTTGAAAAATTCTAGGTTTTGGATTGAAATTATTTTACATGCATGGTTTTTTCACTTTAGAAGTTAACAATATGATTTAGAAAATAGATTATATGGATGATAGAATATATATTGAAGAAATAAAATTCAGCTTATTCTTTCCACTTTGATTCATTTCACTACAATATTAATGTATGTCCTTGATTTCTAATCTACAGGAGCTGCCGATGACTTGTAGAGGTTGACACACTCATCCATATCCACTTAGACAATTCCATATTCCTCCTGGACACCTCATATTTCTCTCAATATCTATCATCGAAATCATCTTTTTAGGGTTAATGAAGGACATTGTGGGCATGGAAGTTTGTCCAATATAGGCCTCTAAGGGGCACTAAGCTTGGAAAAAGGCCTCACACATCCTTCATCCACCCCCATCCACCTTCCTCCACCTTCAAAACACCATTGTTTCCCTCAAAAATATCTCAAACCCTCTCTTGTAGCAAAACAGGGCACTCATGTAGTAAAACATAGTTTCATCTAACACCTTATAACACCTTGTAGCACTATCTAGATTCTGCTAGATTTTCCTAGGACCTTGAATTTTACATTTTGAATTTGAATGATGACCCCCAGGCTTTGATTCAATGATTATGAAGACTCCAGGACCACTCCAAACCTATCCTTCCTCCACTGCCAAATCAAAACAACAAGTAGATTAGACTTAGATTTTTTGAATTCCCTAGTTGTGTATTGTAGACTGAAATTCTTCCTCTCAAGAAATTTTCAATTAGATTAATGATCCATGCAAGTAGAACATTGATTTAAGTTAGTTTTCAAATAGAGTAGCATGGTTTATTTTTGCAGCTAGTGTATCCTTTTCCTTTCCTACAGGTACAACTATTCTCTACATTTACTGAATGGTATTTTGATTTCTACGATTAGGCTAATACTCCTTTCCTTGCAATTACAACATGTTTTTCTTGTTTTTCCACATGAATTATCTTTGTATATTAGGTGAAGGAGTGGTCTCTTCTTTTCTTGATCTAATCCAATGACTGAGGGTGACACGAGTAGAAATTGACCTACTGTGCATATAGCATTGTCACCTCTAAGTTTGTACAAACCCTGAGTAGATTATTTGAGTTGAGAACCTTGGGAGTTGCAACATCATTGATGCAATATCAGGGTCCATCATTTTTTGGTGCAATTGCCAGGGAGGTGTCCAAGTAGGTGTTGTTTCTACTTAGATTTTTTTTTTTTTTTTTTGCATTAGTACTATTGGTTTGAAAGCTTGAAAAAAAGAGAAAAGAAAAAAAATTCAAAAATAGAGTTACTTCTTTCATGCCTCATAGGAGTAGGGATAATCAAGGGAAATTCCTACAAAAAAACCCCACCCCTTCAAGCAACGAACCATCATTCTTCTTTGGTGACTATGAACTTCCATTGCTAACTGTAGAGGAGTTAGAAAATCCTCTAGGTGAGGAACATGAACTTTTTGAGGAACCCATAGGAAAAGAAGAGCCCACCTTGCCTACCCACACTATGGTTGAAAATAGACAGAATAAGCTTTTTCCTTTCTAAGAATCCAGTAGGGAGGCCAAAATTAAGAATATAAGACCTCCTACCCTTCCACATTTCCATGGCTTAACCTCTAAAGACCCTGATACCTTCATGTTGGAATTTGTTATTGTCTCTAGGACCTATGACTATACCTCTTATGAACAAAAGTTGAAGTTGCTTCCATTTACCCTCAAGGATGCATCCTTGCACTGGTTTATGGGTTTACCTAGAGGCACAACATCATTACCTGGGTCCAAAATAAGAAAGCCTTTAATGAAGAGAACAAGGATTATTGTAGTTCTAAAGAAACAAAGCTAGAAATATTTAGGATTACCTTAAGAACAGATGAATCTTTATAGGACTATGAGGAAAGATTCTAACTCAATTATAGGAGGGATAACTATACCCTTGACCTTGAGTCACTCAAGCTAGTTCTTTTCTTAGGGATAAGGGAAGATGTAATGGAGACCCTCGACATGTTGTCTGGAGGGGACATCTACCGGTTTCCTTATGAAGACATCAAGACAATATTTGGGAATCACTCTAGGGTTTCTAGGAAAAAGGGTAGGTCTATCCAAGGCTTGGTTAGGTCATCTCCCTTTGCATTAACCATCAAACATGAGATAGGAAGTATGTTGGAAAATTTCAAGAGTGAAATGTTGCATAAAGTTTCCCTACATATGGATAATATGCATATTAAAAGGAAGCAAGAGGAAGGAGAAAGAGCGTTAGCTATGTTTTTCCTTAGATGCACTAAGAGACATCCTAGAAATGAGTTCACATTGAATGTCATAGAAGTTTGCTCTCTCTATGAGGAAAACCATGCAATAGACAAATTCTCCTCTCTTTTAGGCCTCAAAGTTGTATACCAAGGGGCAAAATGTGGTTGAATCAGAGCATCTCTGCTTCATTAACCAAAGGAGGCCTCAAGGACCTCCACCATATCAACAAGGAATGCAAGGTTCACATTATCCCCTTTACAATCCAAATTAGAATGTACCTTTCTAGCCTTGGTACCCTTCCACTCATCCATCATGGCCCATACCTTCACCTTGGCCTTATACACATTATTCATCAAACACATGAAAGTAGTTGGAGCATTATTAAGACCAAACAGAACCACTACAAACTCATAATGCCCATACCTGGTATAGAATGCAATCTTGTAAATATATTTTTCCTTGAGGTGTACCTGATGATATCTTGATCTCAAGTCAATATTCGAAAACACTCCTGATCACTTCAATTTATGAAACATGTCATCAATCCGTGAAGGATACATGTTCTTGATCCCCACTTTGTTCAATTTACTATAATCAATTCACAACCTGAGAGTACCTTCCTTCTTCTTCACAAACAATACCGATGTGCCCCAAGGTGATACACTTGGCCTAATGTATCCCTTATTAGACATTTTGTTGAGTTGCAACTTCAATTCCACTAAATCTAGTGTGCTCATCATGTAAGTTTCTTATGATGTTGGTGTTTCTCTCGGTACCAACTCAATAGAAAATTCCACTTTCCTATGAGGCAATAACTCTGAAATATCTACTGGAAACACATCTTGAAACTACCATAAAATTGGATGCCTATTCAAGACTTCATCATCCTTAACATCCTTCCCCTTATCACTAGAAACATGCATTTCAAATGAGATAGACCCTTTCTTGTGATTGTGCTTAGCCCGCATAATTGTAACCATTCTCATAGATGTAGGCTTCTTCTTTCCCTACAATATTCTCTTCTCTCCATCATCATCCAAACACTCAATAGCCTTCTCGTAACAATCTACCTTAGTCCTGTGAAGGTACAACCAATATATATGAAAAATCATGTTGTATGAACCCAATCAAAGCACATTTAGATTTGTTGATGTAGGCATACCATTAAGCTCAAATGCACAAGCTCTCACCTAATGATGAATTCTTTTCTTGGTCCCTGTAACTAACTAGACCAACCAAGACTCTACATGCACTTATTTACTCAAGCCACACTTATCCACCAGTTCAAGATTAACATAACTAATATTTATGTAGGATTAATCAAAATGGAAACAAATTGATCACAAAGCTTACCTTTCATCTCAATAATGGATGTATGGTGATTCTCCTACTTGTTATCAAATACTGCATAGATCTGATAAATGCTCTATCTAACATCCCAAAATGTCTACGTCTCCTGAGCACTATAAATAAGAGGTTTTACAGTCTGATACAAAAGAAAATCCTTCTTGTGATTATCCTTGCCACCTATCGAACACTACAATGGTTCTATGCTACTACCCTTATTTTGTTGCTCTCTAGATTAAGTTCCATGTCCCTTCTTTGTTATACTAAAATTCTTGTAAGGGGCCACATTTTCTTTCTCACCTACATCTTGATGTCTTTCCTTCTTCAAAGGCCATTTTAATTTGGTCTTCTCATTACCTTTCCAATCACGCTTAGGCTCAGTCTTGTGCTTCGACTACTCATAATAGTGCTTCAACTTACCGCTGACTTCCTCTAATGACCAAGGCTCATCATACTCAATCCGATCCTTAAATGTTAATGGATGTCCACTGATGAATATTGGAACCTTTTTCTTCTCATACTTGAGGTAAGGTACACACCTCAATAGCTACAGAAATTTAGTCATATACTCTTCATTTATCATAGATACCATATTCATCTCATAGAATTCCTTAGCCTTTCCATCATAGTATCTCTCAGACAAGTACTTCTTCATGAAGAGTCTCTTAAACTCATTCCAACTCAAATCCTCTATCCTAGTGACTATGACACACTTCACATCTTCCCACCAAATATATGTGTTTCCCTTAAGACTGAAAATAACCATCTTGGCTTTCATATTCTATGTATAATCATGCAGCTCAAAGAACTTCTTCATCCCAAATAGCCATGGTTTTGCATCTTCCAGCTTCATCAGCTTTGCATCAAATATAAGAGGTTTGGATTTCTTGAACTGATATGGAAAGTACCCCCTTTCACTCCTCTAGTAAGGATGATAACAATGGTCACCATGATTTCTTTCTGAACCAGAACTAGAATAGAACCCATAACCACTACCTCTCTTTTCTGGTGTATCCATCCACCTGCTACCTCTGATCACATCACCCCTATCCAAATTGCGCCTTGATCGAGAACTGCTACCATAAGCCTCATTAGTCCTTTCCTCCTGCCCATAATTTATTTTTGGTTGTCCATGCCTTTGCAAATCTGAAACTCTGAAGGAAGACCACATTGACCTTGACTTCTTTTCCTGAGCTCTACCAAGCCTTGCTTGTGATTGAATTATCCTATCATTATATTCCTTGCAACATTTGATTTCTTCCTTCAAACTTCTCAAGGTATCTGCTATGTCATGAGAGTACTCTTCTCCTTAATACTTAGCCCATATATAATGAGAGTCACATAAAGTGTAATCCACCATCTTTAATCTTCTTCTTCCTGCAAACATACTATGTCATAAAACCAAATATAAACATAATCAAACATACCTTAGTGAAGCAAGGGAGGTTATCTCATCTACACAAATCAGTCTAGATTAGAACGATATATATATATATATATTATATAATTAATATATATTATATATATATATATATATATATATATATATATATATATATGTATATATATATATGTATATATGTATATATATGTATATATATGTTATATAATATATATATATATATATATATTATATATATATATATATAGTATGTATATATGTATGTATATATGTATGTATATCTGTATATATGTATATATGTATGTATATATATATATATATATATATATATATATATATGTATGTATATATATATATATATATATATAATATATATTATAAATATATAATATATATATATATTATATATATATGTAATATATATATATATATATATATATATATAATATATAATGTATATATATCTGTATATATGTATATATCTGTATATATGTATATATATATGTATATATGTATATATGTATATATGTATTGTTATATGTATGTATATATGTATATATGTATATATATATATATATATATATATATCAATCAACATATGAACCTATCAACATCATCTCAATATTTAGGCATGATGCCACAAACTGTAACACTGAACATATACATGACAACTATAGTCACTATAAATTTTTCACAGGACTAACACACATGCATAAAAATCACATCCCACCCATCTAGTCCAAGTGTCTAAACCTAGAAGCTCTGGTGCTAATTTGTAACCCACCCCTCCCTAAATTTACTCACTTTTACAAGATCTACGGGTAAATGTGAAGTGAAGTGCTACTATGACATGAACTGACCTCTAAGTTCCAGTTAAGGAAGTGGGGCTAACAACCGAACTCCTTTATTGAAAAACGTTAGAGATCACAGACCACTCAAAAGGCCGAAAACCACCTGAGGTGGTCAATCCTTGAGTTGGACCTCATTTTCACTAACCTAAAACCCCATCTGCATGAAAAACAAGGAAAGAGTGTGGTTATAGGCCTCCAACCGCATGCATAGGCCTACTTCCATGCAGTTACAGCCTAAATTCCCCAGTTTTGAACCTACAGTCCTGATATTTGGGCCACTTTTCCAGGCTAGCCTCCAGACCACTGCCTAGAACTTCTTGTAAGTTTCTAGATTCATAATGTATATGATGACAATGCATAACATTCAAACTTGAACTCAGAACTGTACCTAGACCATCTAGAACATGATAGACATTTCGTCAAACATACGGTAAATATGTAAGCTACAGGTCATGAATGCATATCTGAGTGTAAATATATGAAGTTCATCTGAAGATCATCGAGAAGGTATAATGCCTTCTCAAGTAGTTGCAATAACACTAGTTACTCCATGCATTCATCAACTATTCAATAACTTATCAAAGCATAATAAGAGCCATAGTTAGAGAACATCGTAGAACCATGCTTATAACTGCCATATAAGCATAACATTAACCATGATAGAACAACCATAAAATCAACATAATAACAAGTACAAATGCTCATAAATCACAATAGGAAAATAACTCTTAATAACTTATGAAAAATCCAACCAAGTCAAGGACTTCCACATACCATGACCATAGATTGAGATGAAACAAATATTTCTTTCAGCGAGTCACCCCATGCCATATTCCAAGCATGAATGTGGGATCTCATGGGACAAACCAAGACATAAAAAAATAAGGGAATCTCTAGTAGCTTAAACCACCTCCACCCCCAAACTACTATGATCTCACCTAAATTGGTCCCGAAATCACAAAACCAAGCCAAGCTTTGATGGATCAAAATTTCTTCACCATACCTTGAGGAAATTTCCTACCTCCACCCACCTATCACGGGATTACTAGAGAAAACCATCCCCACCACAACCTTTGGGAATTTTTTTAGGACCACCTCACCAAGTTCCAAAAAATTCCAACAATATAAATCCCAACCAAGAAGTGAATCCCATCACACCATGGCTATCCAGGAAATAGAAAGGGAAGGTTGAAATCACTGCAAAACTAGGAAAAACCCATTCCAATGACAAAAAATGAACAAAATAAACAAATGCATCTACCATTCATTCACACCTCAACTAGGAAATCACACATACAACCTGTTACTTGCAAAATCCTCTTGCTGAAGTTGTTGATCCAACCTTCTCCTTATTTTCCTTTCATTTCCTTTCCTTTCATTTTCCTTCCTTTAATGCATATTTCATTAAATTTGGAATTATATAGTGGATTTAAAATTTCAAAATAACAAAAAAACTCAATTTGAGTGATGTCCTTGTAATATTAATTTTCCAATTTTAATGAACTATGTACGATTGCGTGCTTGATTTCTTTCTCCTCTTGGAGCCCTCTCTCTCTCTCTCAAACTAGTTCCAAAGCAAAAACTAACAAAAGTTGTGAATTGGTTCTCTGATGCCTTTTTATTATTGATGTCTCTATTTTCTTCATTTTCCTCTAATTTCCTTAGCATGAAAATATGAGTCCCTTCACCTTCCTTTTATCCTATTTTCCTTTATTTCATAGATAAATACCAATTATTGCCTCTTTGTCTTTGCCAATTCCCATAGCCATTAATAAACTAAAAGTTATGCCCACTATAGTGTTTTCCCAACATTCAACTTGGAATACGTGTCTCATGACCTCGATCTTATTTTTTTCTTCATTAACCTTTATTACATGAAATTTAACCTGAGGTTATTATAAACAAACATGTCAAGTTTCATAGGGCGAGTCAAACTTCCAATTGATTGCTGGACGGTTAACATATGTATACACCATATATATTGTATGAATTTCATTTTAATATGGTCATTACAACCATATGTTTCACGCATAATTAAAAACAAACGAAACAGACCCCCCATGAGATTTGACCCTGAGTCACTACCGACCAAACCCACTCCACTTGCCAATGAGCCATTGAGTGAGGATTTATAAATTCTTCTTGACCCAAAGTATTTGAAACCATGTACATTTTCTCAATGGGAGAGAACGACGAAGTGGAGCGAAACAATCCATATAGGTACGAGAGGAACCTTGTGTAGTAGAACCATGCAAGGGTGGGTGAATTTTGCGAAACAAATTCCATGGTATATTCTAGGGGAATATTTTGCATGAATATTCCTAGAACAGTATTAAATGTTGTGTCATCCTAAAGATTCCCTGAGGGTCCAAAGGTGAAATTTATAGAACCCGATCTAATTTTTACTCAATTTTCACAAAATTTCATAAGGAATCCACTAGTGCAGTCAAAATTGGGATCTAAGTAGTCGAATTTTAGGTCACTCCCAGAAGTGAGGTATTTCCATGTACTTGCTTTCCTTTTGCTGAGATAATATAACTGCTTCTCCACTTTGAAGCTTGTATTGGAGACATAACTCACACATCATGGGTGAACTCTGTTAACAAATCTCAATGCATTATCTATGATGTCTTCATTTTTTGTTGCTTCTTCTTGGATGTCACATTTATGGTATTTTAATGTTCTTTAAGCAATTTTGTTTAGCATCATTGAAGGAAAGATCCTTGGTCATCTAATGATTCCTATATATTACAGAAGAGGAGATGATACTTTCAAGACATTACATGTTGTGTTTTGAGTTCTTACTATTGAAGTTGGATTCCTGGAAGTTTACATTAGGTCCTAAGGATCAATTTTTCTCTATTTACCATGTGTAATACCCTTGGATCTATACTTGGTGCTCAGATTACCCTACAGGTGTCCATCATTAATTTCCCCACTATAAGGATAAGTATATGCTGAAGAGGTCATGAGTAGAAGATTAAGGTGTTGTTCTTGATCATTGAATCCTAAAGGCTTTCTTTATGGTGTAAGTATTAGGTAACCTCCTTTAAATAGTTCCAACCCCCAATAATCATGTACCTAGTATCAGAAGTCCCCTAATGCCACCCAAATTCCTAGCTAGATGAAGCAATAAACTTGATAGGTCTTATTTGGTGACTCAATGGGTTTTCAATAACCATGTATTCCAAACATAATAATTTACAATCCAATCACCAATTTTCCTTTGATGACCATGTCAAGGGCTTGGAGACTCATAACTTATGCTCAAAATATTGTAATGGTGCATGTATCCCTACCTAGAAGACAAGTATTATGTTATGATTTCAAGTGTGATGGTTCAATTTATTGTTCCCAAGGACGTTGAAACTGAAAAGAAACCTATTACATAAGACCCTTGTTTCATTTTCTTACATTGTCAACGACATGAATACCATATTGAATGTTTAAATCCTTTAACATCATTGATATCATTATTTGGATATGATGTGTATACATTGGGAAAAACATTAGTTATAAAAGAAAGTGCACATTCCTAAAAGCATAAAGTTACCGTTCTTAAAAGCACATGCATGTTACTAAAAGCATGTGTGCATTCCTAAATATGTGTGTTCACTTTTAGTAAGAAAAACACTCTTTTAGGAACATGTGCACGCTTTTAATAACATGTTTCTTTTCAATGGAAATGACAAATATATCATATGTCAAAATTTATGTTTTTTAGACTACTTAGCAATATCTCTTTTTCTAACATTATTTTTCTATAGATTATACAAATTTGTTGCCAATGAAACTATAGATACTTATAAAGTCAAATATGGGGTTTCCAAACATATCTATTTTTTATTTTTAATTTTAATTAAGATGGTACACGTGTGTGCACACACACACCCCTTACAACCCATTTGATTTATTTCACCTTAACCATTTTCAAAATAATTTTTTCGGTGTACTAGTATAAACAATGATCTAAAATCATTAAAAAAATATTATTTGATAATGTTAAGACACTTGTAAGTAGCATTAAAAAAGGCGTTGCATGTGTGTTCCCACATGTATGTGTTTGCATATTAACAATTTAAATTTCAAAAAAATAGTTTTTAAAAGGAAAAATGTGTTCTCTATAATTTTTTTGAAGTGAACTCCATCGATTCCTTACTCAAACTTATCACTAAAAAAACATATGCACTATATTTTCATGAAAAGTGAAATATCATTATTAAAAAGCCTCAAATTTCACATAGTCATACACAATTTCTATGAATTAAAATTATATATTCAAAATGCTAATTCATTTTCCTATATTTCTTCTTTGTATATGATATTTGAATTCAATGTGGAAGTACGTTGAATCATCCCACCAAATTAATATATTGTTGTTTTTTCATATTTGCATTGCCACTAACACATCATGGGAGGCCATCATTAGCATGCATTCACCCAAAGACATGTTTAAAATTGTGAAAAATAAAGTCAATGTATTGTAGGTATTTTGGGGAAGGGGGACATAGAGTATTATAGTTATTGGTGGGTATATAAAATTTTATCTAGTAAAAAATATGATTTAAATTATTTATGGAAATATGTATTAGGAGCAGGGTTCAACAAAAGGATTTTGGGAGATGTTTAACAATATCTAGTGAAATTAGGTGGATTCTTTAAATGGCATGATTGCACACACTATGTAATAGGTTCACTAAGTAGACACCCTATGTCATATTTACCATAGTCTCAAAATCCCTTGACATGTATGAAAAGTCATTTTTTGGAGCCCTACCAAAACTATCCACAAGGTTCCTAGAGAACTTGCCAATCTGACATTCAAAACTTAACATTGGAAGCTTGGTCTATACCAATATCTTCATAGTGGGCTCTTTCTTATCATAAAAAACTAGATTGTCTCTCTATAATGCAAGAACCAAGGCTCCCAAATACCACTACTTTCCTAAAACTTTCTTTACATCTTCATCTATCTTCTTTACAAATCCTATCCAACTTCTTGACATCATATAATATTAAGGAATATAATATATAACATTGAGCCATAACATAATAATATCATTAACCATGTGTTTAACATAAAACCACCCAAGAAAATATAACACCTAAGACTTTATTATTTGCTCCAAATATTTCTTGCAATATACGAAACTGCACCCTCCCCTATGTGTCAATGCCACATTTTTTTGGTCCCCCCTCGGGTGAAACCACTAACCACTCTTCCTCCCCTCCAAAAATTTGTTTCCCTCACTCTCGATACCACTCTTCTACTCGTTGCGCACCGCCACTTACCTCTTGCCACATCATTCGCCTATTAACTCCATCCAATTATAACCATTCCCTCTAGAATTAACTCGTTAAGCAATTAATTGTTTAGCCGTTAATTCAACAGATCCGTGCCACCTTCAATGGAAAATCCACATTGTTATATAAACCTCCTTTTCACAGGTTAACATGTTACTCAATTCATGCATTATCACTGTTAATTGATTTAATTATAGGTTTTCTGGACTAAAATTTTGACTATTTCTACCCGCCAGCGACACCCTCTGCTCACCTGTTTTCAACCTATTGCTTCTTTTCTTGCCCTTAAAACCTAATTTCCCTATGTATATTCAAGCCTCCAATCTAGTTTTCACTCCTATTCTTAGCCTTAGCTAAGATGCCTCCAAAGGACAAAGGACCAGAGGAACCTGTCAATCCTCTGATCTATCCTCCCATAGATCTTCATCACATCCCTTTCACTGACAGAACTATAAAATCCATGAGACTCTATGTGAATTTGACCTTTTTGAGATGTATTGCTATCTCGAGGACAAGTACATAGACAAATCAGATGATATCTAGCTGTGGGAGTCTAATTTACCCCACTACATTTTTCCTTGTACCCACAGCACCCCAGAGCTTATTAGGAAGTGTAATACAACTTATTTGCCAAGCCAAAGGGAAATCATTACCCCCACTGGAAAAATTATGTTTACCATTACTCCTCAGGCCATTCATCAAATGATGTAGACCCCCACAATAGAGAATGCTACCCCATTTTTCTATGAAGGAATAATTGAACTGTAATAGAAATTGGACTTTGCCAAGAGGGCCAAACCCCTAGAACTTTTCTTGACAGGAGATGCTTCATTACTAAAGAAAAATCCTCCTTATCCCTCATCCATTTTCCCTGAAAGAGCCAAGAATATTATCACAACTGTCTCCTACCTCCTTGGCTACTACTTTGATCAGTGGGTAGATGAGGCCGTCATAGGATTTCTGTCCATTTTCTTTGCTGATTCTACGCCCTCCATTGTTTTTAACTTCAACCAATTTCTCGCAGAATCAATTCATCAACAACTTATCAAATTTCCAACTAAGGAGGCATTCAAATATTCCTTTGTGTTAGTTTACATGTTCTTATGTTTTCAGGGAAAAAACATCAAACTTTCCTTGCAAAACTCGGATGTAGAAGGGAACCAACAATCAGTCATCTTTTGGACTACTTTGGTGATGAAGGAACATAAGGAATACACATATAAATAGTTTACAGAAATGTTTGTTCATCCAGCAATTAGTCTTCTGAGCAGCAGAATAGAATCAAGAATCAGTGAGGATATTAGAATGGTGTTGCAGCTATTAGACCAAGTTCAGATAGGGGATTCATACCACTACAAAAATTATACAGAATTGAGGATTTTTGGATGTGAGCTTGCACCTTACAAGCTACCAAAATTCCTCCCAATGAGGATTTTTTCTCTAGAGTACATAAGGCATATATCAAATATGGATGAAATCCACTATCTTTTGCTGCCAAGAAGAAGTCCCAATTCAAATCAAAACACAGATTGGGCCTTTCATTTGCAACAACAGGGCATCAAGGGAAGAAACAGATATGCTCTTAAAGGAAATGCAATTAAACCTTAGCTTTACGTGGTCATATGATCCATTAGGGATCACTTCTAAATTAAGAGTAGAAACCAAGTCTCTTTCCTACTTTCACACATCTAAGCCAGATAGAGAAATACAAAAATCGGCTAGAATGGGTTGATAATACCCTACAAGAGGCAGAAGAACAACATGTATCATTATCTACAGTGCAGATTCCTACCATGCAAGAGAAAACAACCAAGAGAAGTAGAGAGGAAGGGTCCCCTTTAGGGATTGAAATTTTCATTGAAGGATTGAAGATAATGTGTATAAAGAAGACCAAGCTTAGTTCCAAACTAAGCCTCAACAAGGACTCTGAGCAGGAGAAAATTCTCACCACTAATGAGCCACTTGTTTCCTCATTAGTGGGTGATTGGACCACATTGTCTCCTACTACCTCCACAACTTCATAAGAACAACAACAACTTATGCAAACCAACACATCTACTACAAGCGAGGCAGAGAAGAGTATAATGGACATCTTCAAGGAGATAAAAGTAAGTAATGAAGCCTTGAAGACTAGCACTTACAATCAGTTAGGGAAGAAAAATTCCAGTGCTCAAAGTAGCTATTGTTAGCCTTTGATTCAGAAAAGAAAAAAATGCAAATGCCATTCCTCAAAGCACAAGTTCCCCAGCCCAAGGCAACATCAGCCTATAAGAAGACAACTTTTGAGTTTGATGTAAAGGATATAAATCCCATTGACCAAATGGAGATGCATAAGCAGACTTGGGAAATGATATTTTCTACTGTCACTAACTTTTCCATGAGTTTGTCTAAATTGCAAGTTCCATTAGAAAATTTCCAATCGTAGCTAAAGATGGAGAACAGTTTTTGCACTTGCGAAAGATGCCAGAATTAAAAATTTGGAGGACTTGGTGATCAAAATCGGTTATGACCCTTCAAACATCAATGCTGCAGAGGAAGTTGTAAAGAAGAAGAATTTAGACGTAGAAACATTGAGGAAGTAGTTAAAACTTCTAGCTACAGAAGATCCTTTGGCTAAGGATATTAAAGAGACAGAGACACAAAAGGCAGATATGATGAAACTCATCATGGAGCATAGTGCACAGCTCAAGCAAATGGAGACAAAGATGGAGAAGTTGATTAAATAAAAGGATAAATCTACTAAAAAGATTGTTGTCCATTTGGAAGCACTTATACTATCCATTCCTACAACCATTATCTGCTACAAAAAGTACAAAAGATGTTGCAGATCAGTTGGCAAATGCAATACAAAACATGTCCCTCAATACTGAAGAGATCAAAAAGTTGCAGGATGAAGTGAAACTTATACAGGATCATCAAAAGAAATTTGATATTTTTCATGCAGCAAAGCTTCAGAGAGCTCAAAATCAGATAGAGGCCTGGAAGAAGTCAGTAGTTGGATCTTCTATTGGCCACACCCTGGGTCATGTTAAAGAAATCATCTGGAACAATATCATTGAGGAGATATATGAAATCTGGCCATGTATCCAAATTATATTCGAGCAGAAGGAGTTGATGGAAAAGGCTAGGTAGACCATTGCCACTATCAATGCTCAATTGGGAGAAATGCCTACTGCAGCCAACAACATCATAAAGTTCCTCAACTCCAAAAAAAGATATGAGCTAGATAATCTAGAAGTGGATGACATGACTGAAACCATCCTAGAGGTGAAGAAAGTTCTAAAAAAGAAGAACTTGGTTGTGCAGCTGACAAAGAAGTGTCACACTCTAGAAGTATCAGTTAACAAGTTTTTCAATAGGATAGATGCATTAAACAAGAAAGGGTTGCCTTCACTATTTGTAATCAATGACAAGTTAATGACTAGAGAAGATTACATGAAGAAGCTTTAGGACATTACCAAGGATACAGCTAAGTCTTACAGCATTAAAGGTTCTATGACAGGCAAATCTTTTTATGAAGCTATCAACAACACAAGTTTTATCCAACATGAGGTACAACACATTTTTACAGTTAAACCCACTTTTTCTCGGTATATTTAGGTATATGAAATCTATTGTAAGGTAACCAAGATCGCTATTCTAGATGAAGAATGGTGGGATAAATTGTGTGAGTTTCAGGATTGAAAGACATGTCAACTTCACCAGCACAACACCCAAATAGTGGCCACTCAGCAATTGTTCTCCTTCAAAGCAGGGTGAGATGTTCTGATTCATTTCTTTTGATCATATTACTTCTTTTCTGTTAGTTCTAAGTTAATAATAGTATGTTATGTCACTCAGGAATTAATTGTAATATTTTGTGATTTTGTTTAAATACTTCATTTTGTTGAAGTATTCAGGGTTGCACCCTTGAACTAGTTATCAAGCAGATTTGTACTAAGTTGGAGCATTTTTGATAAATAAAAGATTCTATATTTACTTCATATGGTTTGTCTCTTAGTGAGTTGTTTTCATCATGTTTATTCTTTTTTTTTGACAGGGGAATCAACAACTGGGACAGCCTCGCAACTTGTGTAACACGAGGTCGATTCTGGCCACCACCACTATAACCCCTGGGAGACTGTGCCCGCCCCTCTCCACAGCTCCAGGTTAGTCTGGGGGATTTGAACTTGTGACCCTTAGTACACAGCCCGCCGTGCAAATGAACTTCACCGCAATGTGATTACCAACTCGCCTACCCCTGTGGGGATATTTTCATCATGTTTATTCAATATGTATTCTGCATATAAATTAATTCTTTTACAGTCATCCGATTGAAAATTTAATTGGATATCAATATTCATTTTGAATCCTCTGTGAAGTTGTAATTTAATTAAGAGATTAATTTACAGGACTATCTATTTTTGTAAATTCCTCTTTGAACCTAAATTACAGTAGATTTTTGTAATAGTTTAATTATATTTTGTTGATTAAGAAAACACAATTTTCTTAATTTCTTCTTATAAATGGTTAAATATAGTTTTCTTAATTTCTTCTTATAAATGGTTAAATACTCAATTTGAATATTAAATCACTTATGCTTCTCCATATACTTCTTATCCACCCCACTTAAATCAAAATAACCATGTGCATTTAAAGAACAACCTTTTATTTTATTAAGAGTTTATCTAAGTTTAAAGCACCTGTTTAAAAATAGTTCACTGGTCATCCAACCATTTAAAACAAACAAAACATTATATATGCTTTGGCATAGAAAATTGACCTTAGGTTATCCCAAAGGAAAACATCAGGCTGGCGCCATTGTCGGGGAGCGAAGGATTGAAAGTTAAAATTTCCATGTGGCAACAATTTTCCCTTTCCTTTAAGGTGAATAAAGGATAAGGTTATAGGTCAAAATATTTCACCTGGCGATTCCATTGGTCCAATTTGACTCCTTTTAAGCATACTAGATCACATTCTTATTATGAGATTGGTAACCCTTTGCCAGATCCAGAAAGACTTATTAGGAGATCCTCTTCAAGGAGAAGACATAGAACCTCTTCTTCTTCCTCAGCTTTACACCCTGAAGACATCCCATCTATAAATCCCTTTTCATTTATGCCTTCCAACCCTGATTGAACTGAACTACCTCCTAGGGTTTATGAAATTCTTTCTAAAGGAGTATATCTTCCATCAACCTTTTTAATACAATCACTTGAGTCATATCAAGTCCCATCCATTACTATCAAATCACTTTCATCTGAGGAAGAATTGGGTTTACATTTACCTGAATTCAAGCCTGAAGATTTCATTACTCCAACTCCTTATTCTATTCCATCAACCTCTACTAATCTTAAAGAGACATTTTCTGTCTATTCAAATCCTTTGTTTGATAATAAGGAAGACTTTCCACTAGGAGTTCAGAAGTTGGTTATCAAAACCCCTTTCAAATCCTTAAAGAGGTCTCCTCCCTCTTTCTCTCCTCCACACACTAATACTCCTACCGATTCATCTTCATCTCCTTCATATTCATCTTCATCATCTTCCCCTTCCTCATCATAATCCACTTAGTCACCCCATACTCCTCCTACTGTTATGTCTTTTCGACCCATTTTGCAAGCAAGGTATGCTGCTCTAGTTCTCCCTATAAACATGGGAAAATTTTCTCATGGATATCTAAAACATCTACCTATATTTAATGGAGAAACATGCCCCTCACACATCCCTCAGTAGAGGATCATGTATCAACCTTCCTAGATTTTGCTGACAATATGAACATAAAAGAGGAAAATATTTATATGAGACTATTTGTACAATCTTTAGAAGGAAATGTTAGGATCTGGTTTAGGCAGCTCAAAGCTAACTCTATTAGAACATGGAATGAGATCATAACAATCTTCAAAAACCAATGGGGGGTAATGAAAGATCCTGTTTACTTTCTCACTGAATTTGAGGAATTAAAGAGAAACCCTGGTGAACCAATTGCTGAATTCATCAAAAGATTTAACAAACTCTACCATAAAATGCCTGATGATTGTAAACCACTAGTAGTAGCTGCAAAGATCAGATTTTCCAAATAATTTGATGATGACTTTTCAATCATGCTAAGAGAAAGGGTTTCTAATACATTAGAAGACATGAAGACAAATGCTATAGAGGTAGAAGCTAATAGGTCAACTTCTAGCAAACTTAAAGCTAAAGTAGAGAAAGAAGAAAGAAAACTAAAAGATAGGGTTGATGATTCATCTTCTTCCAAATCTAAACTTGAAGATCAAAAAATTGATGAAATTACATCTTTACTTAGAAACCTTTCTAATAGGATTTCTAAAATTGAAACACAACCTAGAACTATTCAACGAACTGCTGTCATACCTCAAGCTCAAACTCAATTTAGAAGAATTCCAGAGGCCAGGTTCTGACCAAAACATTCAACCACCTTTGTTGATTGATGATCAATAGTCACAGGATACAAGCCCTTTAATCACTGAAGATATGAATAATATTGATTTTTCAGCAGTACAAATGGAAATAGTTCCTTCATCCTCACCTCAGTCTTTTGAACAAGAACAAGGAGATGCTCAACTTTTAAAATACTTAGTGTTCTCTGAATTTTTGATTGCAGAATTGAATAAGAGGTATGATCTAAGATCGAGATTAGGTCCTGATAGACCTCCAAAACCTACCACCATTATTGAACCTGCAATGAAAACCATTCAAACACAAACTCCAACACCTCAGACTACAGAGTCATCCACTGAAACCTTTTCATCTGACAAGACCATTTTGACAACTTTTAATATTGAAAAGGAATTGGAAAGGGTCAAGATTCCTATACCTTTAGCTAAACTTTAGAAAAACCCTGGTTATAAAAATCAAGTGTCTAAATGGATACAATCCTCTAGTGTAGATGCTGAGGAAGATGTTATTAGTTTGCAAGATGAAAAGCCCTCGATAGTGTTTGGTCCTAGTTTTGATATGATTGATGAAATTATTCCACCATTTTATGTAAGATTAAAATCTCATGATTTTATTTTGTATAACTGCATTCTAGATTCTGGAGCTTCTCATAACTTTATGTCGAAGGTAATTATGGACCAACTTCAGTTACAAGTTACCCGTTCCTATCATGACCTTTACAACTTTTATTCAAAGAAAGTACCATGCCTAGGATTGATCAAAGACCTAGTTGTGACATTAGCTCAAATACCTGTCAAGAGTATAGTTTTAGACATAGTTGTCACTGATATTCCTGCCAAGCTTAGCATGCTCCTATACAAATCATGCTGTGTTAAACTTGGAGGATCACTTTAGATGGACATGTGTTTTTCTACTATTCCAGTCTATGGAGGTGAGAATTTAAGGTTATATAGGGAAGTTAGATTCCTTCATAATGTTTGTAGGTCTGATCAAGCAAAAAACCACCCTATCTATGCAGTAGATCAGGATTTTGGTTGCTTTCACTTGTCTTCACAAAATTCATCAAACAGTCAACTCACTATTGAAAATATAGTTTCCCAACCTAAAGTTGTAGAATCAGATATCTGGAAACTTTACTTTGATGGTTCTTTCTCAAAGGAAGGAGCATGAGTAGGAATTGTTTTAATCTCACCAAATAAAGAAAACATAACTTAGTCATGTAAACTTGAATTTGAGGTCACTGTTGGGTGTGGAGCCTGATTATCTTCTATATTCAAAAGTACCGCCACATTGGACCCCAGTTCAAAATGGAGGCGGCAACGCCGCCCGTAAAATATTCGCTGCAGGGGGGGTCCAGGGGGGGCGGCTGCGACCTTTGGGAGCCCCCCCCCTGGCGGGGGGTTTCGGGGCAGCGCCCGCGAAGCAAAAACAGCTGTAAAATTTCCTTGTAAAAGTATAGTAATTTCTAGTCAATCTGGGCCGTTCATTAGGCGGATGATTTGACGGTAGAACTTATGTTTAGTTTAGGGTTTTTTGCCCTAGAAGGCAACCCCTCTCTTTGTATGAGGGCATTGTATTTGAGGTTGTGAGATAGATATGTATTCGGTGTGAGCGAGACACAGAGAGGTGAGACTGTGAGAGAAGACAGAGGATATTATAGCGGATTTTCTGTAGGTTGTGTCTCTTCATTTTGCTGGATAATAGAAAGGAAGGACTGGCTGTTCGGGGTGGACGTAGCCAAAACTGGGTGAACCACGTATATCTGTGTCTCTCTTGTTTTGTGCGTTTTCTGTGTTTATATTTCTGCATTATTTCATGTGTTCCATTGCTCTGTAATATGTAATATTCTAACAACTGGTATCAGAGCCAAAGGTCTATTTGGCTGATAAACTCACAGGAAAGAAGGGTTCCTAGTTCGAGTGGGAGCAATGGCGGAAAATGGTAAGTTTAGGGTCGAGAAATTTAACGGCCAAAACTTCTCGCTGTGGAAGATGCAGATGGAAGATTATCTGTATCAGAAAGATCTATACCTACCATTGGGCGGAAAAACAAAGAAGCCAACGGATATGGACGATGAAAAATGGAACCTTCTCGATAGAAAGGCACTCGGAACAATACGGCTGTGCCTTGCAGCGTCGGTCTCCTTCAACATTTCGAAGGAAACAACGACAGAGGGTTTGATTAAGGCGTTGGAGAAACTATATGAAAAAACCTCGCCCTCAAACAAGGTATTTCTTATGAAACGGTTATTTAATATGAAGATGTCGGAAGGTGGATCTGTTGCAGATCATTTAAATGATTTTAATACTGTTACAAGTCAGTTAGGTTCTGTAGGGGTAAACTTTGATGATGAAGTTAGAGCTCTGTTATTCTTGTGCTCATTACCAGAAAGTTGGAATGTTTGGTAATGGCCATTAGTAACTCCGTTTCTGGATCTAGTACTTTAAAGTTTGATGATGTTGTCGGTGCTATCCTTAGCAAGGAAATGCGACGGAAAAGCTCCGGTGAGACATCGGGAAATGCTTTGAGTGGAGAGTCTAGAGGAAGAAAAATGGAAAGAGGAAAGAGCTCAGGATATCACAGTAAATCAAGGAAAGGCAG
>APFE030440805.1:73316-97476 GCA_000404065.3 Pinus taeda | reverse complement strand
TTGTAACCAAGGAGAAACTGAGAATATGCTCAGTTTCAGTTGGTCTTCAAGGATGACGATGAAGATGAGAAACAGCCAGGTCCAAAGAGGAGTCATTGTCCAACAAATGGAGCAGCGGTGGAGTTGCTACAATCAGTCTCCAAGTGGGAGATTGTTGGGTGTGGAGCCTGATTATCTTCTATATTCAAAAGTACCGCCACATTGGACCACAGTTCAAAATGGGGGCGGCAACGCCGCCCGTAAAATATTCACTGCAGGGGGGGTCCAGTGGGGGGCGGTTGCGACCTTTGGGAGCCCCCCCCCGGCGGGGGGGTTCGGGAGCAGCGCCCCGAAGCTAAAACAGCTGTAAAATTGCCTCTGTAAAAGCTTTATAGTAATTTCTAGTCAATCTGGGCCGTCATTAGGCGGATGATCTGACGGTAGAACTTATGTTAGTTTAGGGTTTTTTGTCCCTAGAAGGCAACCCCTCTCTTGTATGAGGGCATTGTATTGAGGCTGTAATAGATATGTATTCGTGTGAGCGAGAAACAGAGAGGTGGAGACTGTGAGAGAAGACAGAGATATTAAGCGGATTTGCTGTAAGTTGTGTCTCTTCATTTTGCTATAATAGAAGGAAGGACTGGCTGTTCGGGGTGGACGTAGCCCAAAGTGGGTGAACCACGTATATCTGTGTCTCTCTTGTTTTGTGCGTTTTATGTGTTTATATTTCTGCATTATTTCATGTGTTCCATTGCTCCGTAATATATAATTTTCTAACAGTTACCAATAATGTGGCTAAATATGAGGCTTTTCTTCTTGGTCTTGAGCTAACTATGAGTTTAAAGGTTGAAAACTTGAGGGTTTTTCTGATTTTGAGCTTATAGTCAACCAAGTTTGAAATCTATGCCAAATAAAACAAACAAGGCTTAGGTCCTATAGAAATTAAGCTTGGGACAAAATTGAAAATTTCTTCCAAGGATTTAACATAACTGCTATTCCCAGAGATGAAAATATGCATGTTGACTCACTAGTTGTCTCAACAAGCTCTTTCAAGATTCTTGAGCTAGTATCTTTAGAATACCAAATCCAAGTCAAGTATCGACCATCAATTCCTGATAACCTTAAACATTGGTAGATTTTTGAAGATGATGAACAATTAAAATCTTTCCTTCAAGTCATTGATGAATTCTCAAATATGCAAATTGAAGAAGATCAACAAGATGTTCAAGAATCAAATCACCAAAATCCAGAAACTTCATTCAGTCCTAAAATTCTTGATCATGATATCATCCAATTATCTAATAATTTTATTCCTAAAGGATTAGTCCCATTGGAAAAACTATTTGATAATAATGGCTTCTCTAAAAACCCCTTGTTTAACTCATTTGAAGAGGAAATCGAAGAATGAAATATTGGGACTTTGAATGATGTGAGAAATGTTAAATTATCATCCAATTTGGCTTCAGATCTGAAAATCAAATACTTGAATCTTCTTAAAAACTACAAAGATGTTTTTTCATGGTCTTATAATGAGTTAAAAACTTATGATATATCTTTGATAGAGCATAAGATTCCTTTGAAACCAGAAGCAAAACCCTTTTAGAAAAAACTAAGAAGAATCTATCCCATACTACTTCCAACCATTGAGAAAGAACTTAAAAAGTTGCTTAATGTTCATATCATAGTACCTTTAAGGTATTCTATTTGGGTAGCCAACCTAGTTCCTATCAAAAAGAAAAATGGTGAGATTAGACTATGTGTAGACTTCTAAAATCTAAATAAATCATCTTTAAAGGATAACTATCCATTTCCCAAAATGGACCATCTACTTTAGAAAGTTTTAGGTGCCAATAGGATTTATATGCTAGATGGATTTTCTGGTTACAACTAGATTATGGTAAATCAAGCTGACCAAGACAAAACCGCTTTCACCACACCTTGGGGTACATTCATGTACGTTAGAATTCCATTTGGGTTAACCAATGCTGGAACCACTTTCCAAAGAGCCATGGATCTAGCATTTGTGGGTAAAACATCTAAATTTACTTTTGTTTATTTAGATGATTTAACTATTTTCTCTGATTCTGATGAAAATCATTTAAAACACTTAAGCAAGGTTTTTGACAGGTGCAGGAAATTTGGCATATCCATCAATCCAAAGAAATATTTGTTTGTTGTGGAGGAAGGGAAATTACTAGGGCATATAATCTCCAATGAGGGAGTTATAATTGACCCAAAGAGAGTTTCAACTATTCATACCTTATCTCTACCAAGGAATAAGAAAAAGATACAAAACTTCCTTGAAAAGATTAATTTTCTTATAAGATTCATCCCAAATTATGTTGAGATAGTTAAAGATATAACTGATATGCTAAAGAAAAAAATGAAGTGAAATGGACAATTCCTGCTATATATGCTTTTGATCAAATCAAAAAGGCTATATCTAAGGACCCTACATTAGCTAGCCCTAATTATTCTTCACCTTTTAGCATATTTTCTTTTGCATCCGAGACAACCTTAGCTATTGTACTTTTACAGAAGAATACAAATGGTGATGACCATCCTATAGCCTTCTTTTCCAAAGTCATGAGGGATGCTGAACTTAGGTATGATATTATTGAAAAACAAGCTTATGCCTTAATTCAAGCACTCAAAGCCTTTAGAACCTATATCCTGCATTCACACATTACAACTTATGTCCCTAATCATGTTGTTAAAACTATTATGAATCAGCCTGATACTGATGGAAGAAGAGGGAGATGGATTGCTAAAACCCTTGAATTTGACCTTGGAATTAAGACCACAAAGCTAGTAAAAGGCCAAGGCCTAGCCAAATTGTTAGATGAATCCAACTGCAAAGTGTTGGGGATTAATCTGGTTTCTGAAATGTCATTCAGGGAGAATCCACAAGAACCTTCCTTAATATCATGGGAGAATCCACAGGAACCTTCCTTAATATCTGAGGAGAATCCACCAGAACCTCCTCTTCTTAGAGAAGGGGAGAATCCACAAGAACCTATTTCTTCAGATCAATCCATTCTTGTTCACATAGATAAAAAATATCTACTCTCTGATTGGTATTTTGATATTATGCAGTTTCTTAGGGATTTTCAACGTCCAACCAATCTTAATTTGAAGCAGTGCAAAGCCCTGAATCTTAAAGTAGTGAAATACTGCATTATCAATGCTAATCTATACTAGAAAGACTCTCTTAATATCCTTATTCTATGTTGAACTGAAAATGAAACAAAGGGAATTATAGATTAGTTTCATGCACGGTTTTATGGTGGACACTATCCCTGGAGAGCAACAACTTACAAAATTTTAAAAGCAGGTTTCTATTGGCCCATACTTTTCAAAGAAGTTGGAGCAAGATTAAGAAGTTGCAAACCATGCCAATTATTTGTAGGAAAATAGAAACTGTCAACACTTCCTTTGGTCCTAGTATCTGTCCATGCTCCTTTTCTACCATGGGGGTTGGACTTTATAAGGGAAATTCATCCACAATCAAGTAATCAACACAGATGGATTTTAACTGCTATAGACTATTTCACCAAGTGGGTAGAAGCCATACTTGTTAAAAATTCAACTGATATTGTTGTGATTAAATTTCTTGAAGAAAACATCCTATCAAGATTTGGATGTCCTCAACAGAGTGTTAAAGATAATGTAGTATCTTTCAGCAATGTTAAAATGATCGAGTTCTTTCGAAAGTATTCAATCCTTTTTCACCATTCTACACCATACTATCCACAGGGTAATGGGCTAGCAAAGTCCTCCAACAAGAGCTTACTTAAGGTCATTAAGAAGTCTCTTGAAGACCATAAAAAGAGTTGGGACAACCATCTAATCCATACAATTTGGGCAAACAAAGTTTCTCCTAATAAATCAACATGCAAGTCTCCTTTCCAATTAGTTTATGGAAAGGAATAAGTTTTTCCTACTCATTTAGCTTTACTTGTTATGAGATTCCTCCAAGAATCCTATGAAGAAAAATATGATTTCTCAAGAAGAATTAATCAAATTATTGAGTTGAATGAAGATAGGGATGAAATTCAGTACAAGCTAAGCAAATACCAAAATAAGATGAAAGAATTATTTGACAAAAAGGCTAGAGAAAGAAATTTCAAGAAAGGTGACTTGGTGCTCAGATGGGATACAAGGAGAGAAGATAAAGGCAATCATGCAAAATTTGATAATCTTTGGTTTGGTCCTTTTAGCATTGCAGAAGTCAAAGGGAACAATACATTCATCCTACAAAATTTGGAAGGAGAGTATTCCTCATTACTAATTAATGGGAGATACTTGAAACATTACATTCAGTATTGATTTTTTATTTATTCATCATCTATAAATATCTAGAGAGTTTACTTTATTTTTGAAAAATTTACAAGTGAGTATGTGTTTCAGCAAAGACTCCATAGCCTGAGGAGAAGGCACTTGGATCTTCTTGTTCTCTGCATCCCACAGGGGGAATAAGTCCCCAACTCGAGGCGATGTTGTAACATTATTTGGTTTTGATAAGTTAGCTTATTAGTGAAAAACATTTTTTAAATGTTAATTTAGGATATGGATGCAAAAGAAAGAAAATTTAAAATGTTAGGCCAATTTAATGTTTTATAGGCACCCATATCAATAAAATGTTAGGTGTTCGCTGCCCTAAACAAAGAAGGAAAAAGGAAAATAAAATGCTAGGGAAGCAAAAAGAAAAGAAATGCTTCATTTCATGTTTTTATAAATGCATTGGCTGCTAGTCAAAATGCGCCACCAGTCAATTATCAAATATTGTTTTCATGTGTAGAAGAAAAAGGCAGAGGATTAAAGGTTTCTCTAAGGTTTATATATAAATTATTTTGGTATTAATCGTATCCCTAAGTTTTCAAATGCTCAGCATCACCCCTCTGCTGACATTACCCTCCACCCACTTATCCCTAAGTTTTAAACACCCCACATACCTTGTGCATATTCCATATTATTCATTAAATTAATTCCCGACCCCACCAAATAACTATCATGTCACAATTTAACCCTCCGCCACATCACGCTCCATCTCTACCCATCTCCCAAGATCCAACGGTTCACATATGATTTCGACCCACCCTCACCATCCGAGCTTTACTGTCGGGGGGTGGTCTGAACTGTGTGGTATATGAAACTGCGCCCTCCCCTATGTGTTAGTGCCACAGTTTTTGGGACCCCCCTCAGTTGAAACCACTAACCTCTCTTCCCCCCTTTGAAAATTTGTTTCCCTCACTCCCAATACTGCTCTTGTACCCATTTCACTCCTGCCACTTACCTTCCACCATGTCATTCTCCCATTAACTCCATCCAATTATAATCGCTCCCTCAAGAATTAACCCGTTAAGCAATTAATTGCTTAGTTGTGAATTCAACGAACCTGTGCCACCTTCAATTAAAAAGCCACATTGTTATATAAACCTCCCTTTCATAGGTTAACAAGTTACTCAATTCATGCATTATCACTATTAATTGATTTGATTACAGGTTTGTTGGACTAAAATTTTGACTATTTCTACCCGCCAAGGACACCCTCTGCTCACCTATTTTCATCCTATTGCTTCTGTGCTTGCCCTCAAAACCTGATTTTCCTCTGTATATTCAAGCCTCCAATCTAGTTTTCACTCCTATTCTTAGCCTTAGCCAAGATGCATCCAAAGGACAAAGGACCAGAGGAACCTATCAATCCTATGATCTATCCTCATCACGTCTCTTTTGCTGACAGAGACTATAAAATCCATGAGACTTTTTATGAATTCAACCTTTTTGAGATGTATTTCTGGCTCAAGCCATGGGAGTCTAATTTACCCCACTACATTTTTCCTCATACCCACAACACCCTAGAGTTTGTTAGGAAGTCTCATACAACTTATTTGCCAAGCCAAAGGGCTGTCATTACCCCCACTGGAGAAATTTTGTTTACCATTACTCCTCAGTCCATTGATTAGATGATGTAGGCCCCCATAGTAGAGAATTCTACCCCATTTTCCTATGAAGAACTAATTGAACTGTACCAGAAATTGGACTTTGCCAAGAGGGCCAAAACCTTGGAACTTTTCTTGACAGGAGATGCTTCATTGCAAAAGAAAAATCATCCTTATCCCTCATAAATTTTCCTAAAACAACCAAGAATATTATCACAGTTTTCTCCTACCTCCTTGGCTACTACTTTGATCAATGGGTAGATGAGGCCATCATAGGATTTCTGTCCATTTTCTTTGTTGATTCTAAGCCCTCCATTGTTTTTAACTTTAGCCAATTTATTTCAGAATCAATTCATCAGCAACTTATCAAATTTCCAACTAAGTAGGTATTCAAATATGCCTTTGTGTTAGTTTACATGTTCTTATACTTTCAAGGGGACAACATCAACCTTTCCTTGCAAAAGCTGGATGCAAAAGGGAACCATCAATCAATCATCTTTTGGACCACTCTAGTGATGAAGGAACAACAGGAATACATATATAAACAGTTTACAAAAATGTTTGTTCATCTAGCAATCAGTCTTCTGAGCAGCAGAATAGAACCAAGAATCAATGAGGAGATTAGAAAGGTGTTGCAGCTAGCAGACCAAGTTCAGACAGGGGATTGGGACCCCAACCAAAATTACACAGAGTAGAGGATTTTTGGATGTGAGCTTGTTCCTTACAAGCTGCCAAAATTCCTCCCAATGAGGATTTTTGCGTTGGAGTAAATAAGGCAGATGCTAAATATGGATGAAATCCACTTTGTAGCTGCCAAGAGGAAGTCCTAATTCAAAATCAAAACACAGATTGGGCCTTTCATTTGCAACAGCAGGGCAACAAGGGAAGAAGCAGATAAGCTCTTAAAGGAAATGCAGCTCAGCCTTAGCTTTACCTAGTCATATGATCCATTAGGGATCATTTATAAATTAAGAGTAGAAACCAAGCCTAATCCTTAATTTCACACATCTAGGCAAGAGATAGAGAAATAAAAAATCAGCTACAATGGGTTGAGAATACCCTATAAGAGGCAGAATAATAGCAAGCATCATCATCTACAGTGCAGCGTCCTACAATGCAGGAGAAACTGACATTTTTAGTGAAGGATTTAAGATAATGTACTGAAAGAAGACTGAGCTTAGGTCCAAACTAAGCCTTAGCAAGGACTCAGTTTAGGAGAACATTCTCACCACTAATGAGCCACTTGTTTCCTCATTAGTGGCTGATCAAACCACATTGTCTCCTACTACCTCCATAAATTCATAAGAGCAACAACAACTTATACAGATGAACACATCTACTACAGGAGAGGTAGAGAAGAGTATAATGGACATATTCAGGGAGATAAAAGTAAGAAATGAAGCCTTGAAGATTAACACCTACAATCAGTTCTGGAAGCAGACTTCTGGTGCTCAAAGTAGGTTATTGTCAGCCTTTGATTCAGAAAAAGGAAAAATGCAAATGGAATCCCTCCACGCACAAGTTCCCAAGCCCAAGGTAGAATCACACTACAAGAAGACAAATTTTGAGTTTGATGTAAAGGATATACATCCCATTGACCAAATGGAGATGCATAAGCAGACTGGGGAAATGATCTTTTCTATTGTCACTAACATTGCCATGAATTTGTCTAAATTGCAGGTTACATTAGAAAATGTCCAATCACAACTAAAGATGGAGAAAGTTTATGCAGTTGCCAAAGACACCAGAATTAAAACTCTGGAGGGCTGTTGGCTTGTAGGGGCCTAACCCAGGTTCAGAGGTGATTTAGCCAAACAAATCCTGGTACTACTGGCCCTTTCGGTAACAGTTTGTGGAGCGTGAATTGAGGTCCTATCCGAAGTAGTATGGGAGGGTGCTAGAACCATGTTTCCGCACCCTGGAGATGTCTGATGATTTTCGGTGGTCCACGGTTTTGACCATGCGTGCACGTCGCTATGCGCACGTATCAATACCTTGCAACTGGTGATGCTGCCTTCGCGCAGCCTTACTCGGGACTCGATCCGCATTAGTACCCAATCCCTTATTATTAACTCGATATTAGTTGATTACTTAACTTATCTGCATATGTTTAATTATACTTAACCATGTTCACCATTCATATCAGTGCGCGCGATAAATAAAACAATATAATTGCAAAAGATAACAACCATATACTAACTCAAAACAGATACACAAGATTTGGAATCGAACTTCTTTTATTATTCTTCTTCCTTGGTTACAAACTCGACTCTGCCTTGCGCACTTAGCTGCAGGGGTCTATGCACTTAGCTGCAGACTCTACTAGGCCTCCGCGCACTCAGCTGCAGAGCCTCTTTCTACTACTACGACCCAAAGCACTTAGACTCTTACTTTGTGCTCGAACCATTTGCTTTCTCCATATATTTCTTGTCCTCTTTACAACTTACAGCCTCACTCTATTTATACACTCCCAAGGTCCATGGACCATGTGTAGGCTGACACTGCCTTACAAAACTTAGGGCAGACAACCCTATGACTCAACGTACATTTCATGCTCCGTGCCCGTAATTCACGGAGTCTTACAACATTATTTGACAAAAACTTCGACTTTGAGCCCCAAAACATCTTGTGGGGGGATTCCATGCCCAACAAGCCCCCAACACAAATATCGTGACTCACCCTCGAGTCACTCTATGGGCGAGGCGATCTTGGCACGGAGTCCTTCCAGCTGGTCCTGTGCTGCTTGGAGGTCCACATCGCATTGTTTTATGGTTTGCTGAATCTGCTTCATTCGCTCTTCCGAAGCCTCTATGTCAGGAGTGCATCCATGCCTTAATGTGTACATCCCCTGCATATGTACGAGCTTGCATTCAATTTATGCCATGATGGTGAAGGCCTCGTCAATCCACGACAGGACGCTCACTTTTAGAACTTCTTCTTTGTGGCATGTTGCGTCCACCTGTTCTTTTAAAGTCTTGGCCTGCTGCATCCTTACAAGCTGCTGAGTAAGGACTACTATCTACGCAATCCCTCTAATGCTGTCGTATTGTTGCTGGAGTTCACGTGCCTCGGTCTCCAGCTGCTGAATGTTGGGGTCCTCTTGCAACGTGGTGAGGACCTCCAGAACCTGCTCCAACATTTTGGTACAGTCGCAGACTGCACCTTCAATCTCTTCCAACCTTGTTTTAATAGCGCTAGAACACTGTTCTCTGACTTTCGGGGGAGTGGAAGGCTGTGCCTTCAACCGTAGCTCGACGATTTGAAGATTCAGCTCCAGCGAAACCTTTTTTGTTTCTGCTCTAGCTTCTCAGACTCTGGTCACCAACTTGTGAATCCACTCCTCTATTGGTAGATCAGCTGGGATGACCAGCTTTGGGATGCATCTGCAAGCGTCACCTACCACCTGCTCCAATCGTTGATTTTGCGATATCAGTTCATCACGCTGGAAGCTGAGTTGTTTGATGTTTATCCTCTGTTTGCTCAAAATTTGGATTATGCGACCCTCCTTGGCGCAGAGTTCTGCTATGTTAGGTCCCTATACCACTAGTGTAACTGACCCCTTATTATATTGTTGTGCCCATGTAGTCCCCATATTGTTATTATTGTGCCCCATAGAAGCCCACTATTGTTATTATTTTGCCCTTACATAATTATTGTTATGCTGGCTCTGATTATATTATGACCCCTTAGACTCCTATATATAGAAAGGAGGTCTTGTCATTTGTATCATCCAAGAATAGTTCATTTGTGTAATGTAAAGGATGTTTCCCCCTCGAAGAGGCTAAATTCTAAGGCGTTTATCTCTCTTTTCTATCTTTTTGTGAGCTGGTTTCATAACATTTGGTATCAGAGCTTTGGATTCTATGGGTTCTCTGCTCCAAACAGGTCATCGTGAAATTTTCAATATAACTTTTTCGCTATGAAGTTTCAGAAGCTAAAAAAAAAACCGTTTGAGAATAAATTAGTCTAAACCTTGCGTCCGAATTTGAGATCTTTTCTCTCCATATTTTTGGAGATATGATCTGAGGAAGTTAGGGTTTTTGCAAGCTCCAAAATTTCATCTCAAATAGGTCATCATGGAAGTTTCACTATAATATTTGTTCTACGAAGGTTTAGACTCTGAAATTAAAATCCAATTGAAAAGAAAGCTTGGAGAAGATTGGGATAGAATTTCAAGTCTTGTCTCACTATATTTTTGGAGATATAATATGAGACATTTAGGGTTTCTGCAGGCTCCCGAATTACATCCTAAATAGGTGACCTTGGGAAAATCGTCATACCTTTCTCTCTGAGCATCAAATTGAAATTTTGTAAGAATTTGCAGAAAGAGGATGGATTGTAGTGTTCTACGTATCAGTTTTCAATCCTAAGGTTGAAACAGTGACATGTGGAACTTCGTACAAGTTCACTCTACTGAACCAATTTATAATCGGGTCATCATGGGAGATTTGACATAACGCTTCCTTACAGAATCCAATCTTGATCAAGCTTTTAGGGTTAGAAAAAGGACTCAGAGGGCTACTGCAGGACAAAATTTTTGAACTTGGAGATATGAAATTATAGAGTTACAATCATTTCAAGATCGAGCTCCTAAAATCAAGAAAAAGTGAGATGAGGAAGTTTGATGGTAAGGATCTGGTAAATTGGATACTACAGATGGAGAAATATTTTGATCTACATGGGGTACCACTATCACAAAAGGTATGTACTGCATCTAATTATTTAGAAATGGATCAATTTTTATGGTATAAAGGGCTTTGTTCTTGTAAACCTCTTGTTACGTGGTCAATTTTCATGGAGGAAATGATAGCACATTATGAGGATACAAAGAGAAACACCTTCTTTAGCGGATTGATAAATCTCAAAAAAAATTGTTCAATGCTAGAGCACATTGAGGACTTTCAAAAATTGAATAGAAGGGAAAACGATATTCCAGAGAAGAAGAGGATTGATGTCTCCATAGGGAATTTAAAATATAACATTCAACATGAGGTTCATCTTTGGGAACCTGATTCATTGGAGAAGGCATTCAAGTTGGAAAGAAAAGTGGAAAGCAAAATTATGGCAACAAAGAAGTCTACCCCTCACAACTATAAAGATGGAAGTGTTGTTTCTCCTATCTTTCCACAACCTGCAAGGTTGACACCACAAAAATTGGAAGAAAAAAGAGCAAAAGGGCTTTGTTACAATTGTGATAAAAAATACATCAAAGGTCATAAGTGTGTTGAGAAGAAATTATTTTACATAGATTGTGAAGAGGAGGAAGAAAAGGATCAAGAAACATCAAAAGAAGAGGATATACACCAAGAGCCAACCCCAGAGCAAGAATAAATAAATCCGACCATATCTTATAAAGCATTGGAAAGAATTACCACTCCTCAAACTCTCAAGATAGAAGGACATATCAAGAAGAAAAAGGTTCAAGAAGTGAAAGATCACATCGAGAAAGAAGAAATGAATCCAACCATATCTTGTAATGCATTGGAAAGAATTACCACTCATCAAACTATAAGTATAGAAGGACATATCAAGAAGAAAAATGTTCAAGAACTGAAACATCACATCGAGCATCAAGAAATGAATCCGACCATATCTTGTAATGCATTGGAAGAAATTACCACTCCTCAAACTCTCAAGATAGAAGGACATATCAAGAAGAAAAAGATTCAAGAAGTGAAAGATCACATCGAGAATCGACAACAAGTTCTCCAACTTTTAAAGGATAACACCACTTTGGTGCAGAATCAAATGAAACAACAGGTAGATCAACATTGCAGTGAAAAAAGTTTTGATGTAGGCGATTGGGTATTTATGAGAAGGAAATGTTGGCAATACTACATGCACTTAAGAAATGGCAACCTTACCTAATGGGAAGACACTTCAAGGTAAAAATGGATCATGATAGTCTTAAATACTTTTTGAACAAAGATTATCTTTATAAGAACAGAAAAGATGGGTCACAAATATGTTGGGTTATGACTTTGAAATCATCTACAAAAAAGGGAAGAAAAATGTTGTTACAGATGCACTCTCAAGAAACGATGAGAACGTGGAAGCATTGTTTTATGCTATTTCTATTATCCAACCAGATTGGATAAATGAAGCAAGGGATGAATGGAAGAATGACAAAGAAGTGTGGCCACTCATTCAAAAGTGGCAGAAGATCCCAGTTCAAACAATATTGCCAGAACTTGACGAGGAAGGAAAAACCATATTGGAACTTGGAGCAGTCACGGAAACAAGAACCTGACAGCTACGAAATCGATCAATTTCAGAGTATCTGATCAAGTAGAAGAACTTATCCACTGAATATTCCACATGGGAGGACAAGAATTTTATACGAAAGCATCAGGAACTACTCAAGCATTGAGGAAAACACTTTTTGAAGGATAGGGGCATGTTAGGTCCCTATACTACTAGTGTAACCCCTTATTGTTATTAGCAAAACCCCCTTATTATATTGATGTGCCCATGTAGTCCCCATATTATTATTATTGTGCCCCATAGAAGCCCACTATTGTTATTATTTTTCCCTTACATTATTATTGTTATGTCGGCTTTGATTATATTATGACCCCTTAGACTCCTATATATAGAAAGGAGGTCTTGTCATTTGTATCATCCAAGAATAATTCATTTGTGTAATGTAAATGAGGTTGCCCCCTCGAAGAGGCTGAATTCTAAGGTGTTTATCTCTCTTTTCTATCTTTTTGTAAGCTATTTTCATAACATGCTGTTATCCCATCCTGCAGTTGGTACAGTGTTTCTTGTGGAAGGGCAACCAAATTGAGGCGAATTCCTTTGATCCTGTTAATCGCAGCTCTATCGGTCTCATTTGCTGCTACTAGTGCTCCTTCTAGTAACACTATGGTATTGGCCATCCTCGTGCATAGCATCTATTCTGCTACTGATGTGCCTGCTACGATGTAGGTGGACAAGGCACCTTCTTGCGGGGGCCGTACTTGTAGTTCCTTCAGCTACGCCCTTAGGGCCCCCAACATAGTCTGCTGCTCTATCATAAACCCTTGGATCATTTGTGACATCGCGAACTGTCTCACTGATGTCATAGAGATCACCTTCAGTTAAAGTGATCGGGTCGATGGCTAGCTTCGAGGCCTTTACCTTTTTTCTTAGACCCGACCTTTTGGTGACACGTGACTGTTTGAGTTGGGTTGAGGTGGTTCCTGGGTCTGCACTCTCTTCTGCAAGGTCTGTGTCCTCTGCCTCTTGCCCTGCAGACACTGTTGGGCCCTCCTCTGCCTCCACTGTTGCGGCCCCTATTGTTTGCTCTGTTGTTGTTGCTTCGATGACCTTCTTCTACTTCGAGATTACCAGTGCTGCTTTGTGGGTTGCCTTGACCTCGGTTGTCGCTTTTCCATTGTACCTTTTCTCAGCCAGTTGGGTGACGCACAGCTTGGCATCATCCTTCCTTTGCTGCGCTTCCATATTTTCCAAATCCGCTAAATACGGGGCGCGCCAATCGGGACGCCATGTTTCTAACACTGTTGAGATCACTTTGTGGCTATGAATGGGAGCTTTGTACACTGCTATGTTGGATCCTTTCGCACCCTGATGTAGATATTGTGCATGTTTGCCTTGAAGTCTGCAAAACTCTGCACACTATTATGCACTGTGGGGGACATGCGCGGCCTTTTGTTTATCCACATTTGGATGCTCGCCTCCATGAGCACCCAGAAAATCTTGGTATCGTGAATCCGTTTCGCATCCTTGGTGGCCCAAAGCGAGGCGTACTTCACGGCCTCTGGTAGGTCTTTGTCAATGCTTAGGAACTGGCTATTCTCCGACAGTTCTCCTACTACCAGCAAGATGGATATGAGTAACCACGCGTACTAGAAGGTCTTACCCTATTCCTGGGCCTCCTAACAGTTGAGCAAAAATTCTTCACAGAGGAACTCAACCTAGTTGAACTGGACCCCCTCCACACATTGTTTGGCCAACGCAACCACTGACTCTAGCACTTCATAAACGCAACATCTTCTCATTATTTTACCGTCCAAGAGTTGGGTGGCTACGTGCACCCCTTTATCCTTGATACTAGTGATAGCGTAACCCCTCTTTTTTTGCTTGAGCTTATATTTTGTGTTCATGGCTTCCGCAAGAGCCAAATCACTGCTTTTTGCTACTATTGTCATGGGGTACTTTCCCTTACAGGGAAGCCGAGAAATTCTATGGATGAGATTTGTTGTGATGGGAACAAGCTCCTCCATCCATAAATACCCATTATGCACCAGGCAAAGCAACTGCCTGATGATGAAAATGGTGATGGGCGTGTGGTGAAAATGTGGTATCCATAGTAGATGAAGCAACCTAGCCTTTTCCACACCGCGCAACAATTTTAGCGGCTCTAATTTTATCACCAGCCCCTCCTTATTTTGTTTCATTAGGCTCGCCATCTCTAAGTGCGGGAACTTCTCACTATCTGCAAGGTCCCAGTCTTCAAATTTCAGAGTGGGCATGTGTCCTAGGAGTGAAGCCTCAAAGGTAATTCCATTGGGGAGGAGCAGGGTCTAGAGTGCACTCTTTGTTGCATCTAGATCCTTTGGTATCTTGGTTTTCCCTTTTTGTGGAGGGACATACTCGGGAAATTTCACTGTAGAGCGCACCAATTGGATGTCTTCCTCCACGTCTTCCTCTTCCTCCACTATGGAAATCAGAGCCTGCAAGTCCTCTTCCTCTTTCTTCCATTGATAACTTGTGTCGTGGATTCCTTGGGGACATGCGTATTGGTCCCATTCCCTGTTTATCTTTCTTCGGTCACGACGTCCGGGGGGATTTAGAGATTTCTGTCACAGTGCCAGTGCCTTCAGGAACATCTTGGACCATGGGGGTCTATGCAACCTTTTCAATGGTTCCTTCTTCAATTCCCAACCCATCCTTAGTGGCCGTCATCATTTATGCATTGTAGGTAGTTTGCCACGAATTTAGGAGCTCTAATATTGCTCGGCACTCAACACTCTTTTCTTTATTCAACTGCTCAAGTCTCAAATGAACAAGTGTTGTCTTGTGGCTAGCCCGTGGAGTTTTATAGTGTCTTTTAAATTCAAATTCAACCGTTCCCTCCAATTCCAGGCCATTAATACTTCCTTGGCGGCAGATTTTCCAAAATCTTGCACATAACTGTTGTTTTAAATGCTCGCCACCTGCTCCATTTGGTCTCAACTCAAAAATCCCGTCATGAACAGTGACACCAATGGTCACTTCCCAGCTTACTCGCATGGCAACACATCCCCCCTTGTGCAAGTGCGAACCTTGGGACAAGTTGTTCTTGTACGCACCTGTCAGAGTGCGTAGCTCCAAGGCAGAGTAGTTTATAATCTTGCACTCCCTTTCAGCTGCTTGGAGTGCTAAGAATATTCTTCCTACGAATAGTCAAGTGGTTGCACCACCTTTGTGAGGCTCCATCTCACCCTCTAGTATAGTCCACAGAAAATCCTCATCAGTGATCGTGGTGATCGGCGCTGCACGCTCTACTGTTTGTAGTGCACTCCCCTAGTTACTACGTTTGGTGACATATGGTCCTAGCCATGGAAACATACTAATTAATTCTCGATGATAGTCTTCTAATTCATTAGTATGATCACCCACACCTTGCCTTGCCATCCTTGGTTTATCGACGAGACATGCTCCCTTGATCTCGTTTTCCAACCTCTTGACTTCTGCATCCATCAAAATTATTTTCTTCCTTAACCGTACCCGGTCCTTTTCAAGTTCACAAAGTCTAAGGTTCCCTTGTTGAATGGCTTCTTGAAGCCTTATATGTTCCACTCCACCTAGCTGATTGAGTTCTTCATCCTGGGCTTCGTGCACTATCACACCTGCAAGTGCTATTACGTGTGGATCCATCTTGGCATGCTCCTTAGAGATTACAGTCCCTACTTGATTTTGCCACCTTGGAATTGTTTTCGCAGTTAGGGTTTTACACATGGTCCTATAGGTCCATCAAACTACTGGTATGCACAAGTCCCAGTCAGTGCATTTCACTTGGTGAACCCTGTTCAGCACTTCACACACCCTATTGAGTGCTTCTCCGTGGATAACCTTTGGCGTGCTTTGACTTTCCTGCTGCTGCGTTTTGTTTCGATTTTCTAGCTTAGGGGTGGTGTGTGCTTGGGCGATCTACATGTCATATGTCTGTACCCATCGGGAAAGGTAGGCGCGTAAGTTGTTTGGCCCCTCATAACTGGCTCCCATCCGTAGCTGGGGTTTTCCAAATCGTAGGCACATCATCCTTCTACATTCGCGCTAGTCCATAATACGTCTTTGATGCGTACCTCACCATCTTGTGGGTGTAGTGTGCAGTGCCCACTTCAGAGCATCAAAACACTGCTGTTTTCGTACATCGCTTTCAAACTTGTTCAGAAAGTCATCCACCTCTGTCAACCCATCATACCTACGCAAATCCATTATCTCCGTGGTTACGCAGCATAGTGATATTATCATCATGTTGCAATTAAGCATTGTTACTTCGTGCAGCCGATTCTACCATTGCTCTATTTCTTCATCTGAATCCGAAGTGCAGGAGCTTTCACAATCCCATGAAATCCTACCATATGCAGTCAAATTCACCCAATCCTGTTCACGTGTGGTTATCTTCTAGATACAATCGAGGTCATCATCACTATCATCATCGCACACCGGTTTAGTGTATCGCGCTCCCTCGGCCAAATCGAGCAGTACTACTACGCGTAATAACTTTTTCTCAAAGATCATTTTGTGCTTCTTTAGATTTTTTACCTCATTCATATCAGTAACCTAGTCTATGCCCAGTACTGTGGGATAGGGATTGCTGTCGTCAACAATCTCTATCACTTCGAAATCCGCCACCGCGCTCGCTCCTTCATTATCCCCGGTTACCCCTTGCAATCTCCCCATGGGGAGGATCTTCTATTGGTTTGCCATTCGCAATTGAATAGGAGACCATTGTAGTGTAGGTTTGCCCATGCGTTCCCATGTTTTTTTCAATAGCACATTCACATCTGATCCAAGATCCAGGATTACTTGATCCATTTCATACTCGCCGATTTGCGCAGTCAATCTCATTTCCCTTCTTGTACGCAATGCATGCTTTCCAAGTTTCTGAACCACGCGTGGTTCTCCTGACCCCATGCGCCTAGTGATCAGTTCCTGTAGTCCTTTTACTGCCTTTCTGTCATGCAACAGTTTCATGCATGTCTCTAGAAAGGTAGTGAGCATTGAAGGATCCATCCCTAGGTCTAATTAATCCTGACTACCTGAAGTGGAGGCCTCGGTGAAGCTCTTCTTAGCTTCCATGAACGTCTCCTTTGCATGCTCCAAATCAAATTCAGGTTCCTTTGTAGGAGCCTTATGAACCCATGCACTTTACTCTAGATGCTTACCTTTATCATCCCTGATTGTGATACCGTTTTTGAGTACTATGTTTACATTTAGGTCTTCTTTGTGCGGCTCAAACCTCATCATTTTCAAATTCTGAGTCGGGAGAGGCTGGAGTACCCCATTTTCGCACAACCTCGCTATCAAGGTAGGGCAGTCTTCTGCCTCATGATCAAACTGAGTACAATACAAACATGATGTTCTTGTCAAATTTGTACAATCGCGGGCATAGTGTCATGACCCTCCGCAATTGTAACAAATTAGTTGTCTACGACCCCTTCCTGGTCCCATTCATCCTCGACCTCGTCTCCACCCCTAAAATCTAGTGCTTGCCATTCCTACATTTGGGTTGAGGACCTGCGTTTTAGTCTGTACCCTGTAGGTAGGAGTCCGGTCCATCATTAGTTCATAGCTTCTGCAGGTGCATTCATCATGGCCTACCAATCTGCAAAAGTTACAAAACAATTGTTGGGACGTCTGTGTATACTTCTGCAATAGATGACAATTATTCGTAGTGTGTTTTCCTCCTATCTGACAGATCATGCACCATAGTGCAGGTGCCGCGCTTGGTCCTTCTTATGCCTAAGGTCTTAATGACATCGACCATCCTCCCGCAAAGTAATTTGCGAAAATTGGACAATGATCCTTGTCATGCCCCTGGCCTTTGCATTTTAAGCATCATATCTCTTCCACGCCTCTGGTCGTGGTATCCAAACCTGTTTCAAACTCTGCATTTCCAAAAACAGATTTTGCAGTTGCATGTGGATTTGTTGGACTCCCAGACCAGGATCTTGTATAGGGGTCTCATGCAATATTATTTCCATTTCCAAGGCTTCGGCCTGGGTGGAAAGCTTTTGTTGTGACAATGCCATCCTTAACTGCGGTGTTAATGATGCTACAAACCATGCGCAGTACTGTCCATCCGTTAAAGTCATGTTGGCTTCGTGAATCATACTCTTTAGTCTAGACTCCAAATCCCACGGGGTCTCGCCTAGGAGCATCACGATCTCCTTAAACCTGATAATTGATTGTGTCTCTGACTTGGGCTTGCTAAATTCCCTGTTCAGTGTGGCCTAGATTTCTGTGATTCCTACGTTTGGATGGTCAATAGAATGCTTAATGTACCATGTTAATGCATGATCCTGCAACACACTTACCAATGTATCCTTTTTGATATTGTCATCCACGACTCCTTGCACTTCCCATACTGCTCTTACCACGAACCAGAATTGGTTTGGATCTTCATTCCCTACTCCTCTAAATACCGGTAGTTTGATCGCACTCCCCATACTGAACTATGGTGGTGGCGGAGGTGGGGTGGGTGGAGATAGAGGTGAAGAGGGTGAGACAGGTGATGGCATAGGTGGAGGTGGTAAGCGTAGAATTCGCTGTCTTATTAGATTGACCGCGCTTCTTGGAGAAACTTTCACAAGCTCTTCCTCATTTTCCCACGAGGGTGAAATTAAGGAACTAGTTTCTAATTTCTCACTACCTTTGTTTCTATAGATCTTCCCACTTCGCGTAGTCCTAAACAATAATTTATTCGCATAACCCGATTTTCACACAATAGCATCTTTATTCAAGTGTTCAAATATTTAATATACTTACCTCACGGTCCTTTGAGGAAGCGTCAATCCGGCTCACTGTAGTTGATGGTCGTATCTACCGCGAACTCAGTGATAAATCCTCCTATAATTCGATCAAGCCAATGATCCACAACCTGCGTGATCTTATCCTCTGATGCCTCTAAGCTGTACAGTAGTTCTGGAGTCCACACGGTTGGTTTATCGAGCCTGCACCTTCCCTGTCTCTCTACTAGCTTCGTGATCCACTCATACAACTTAGAAGGAAAGGACGCAAAGAAAATTTCATGGATTTCCATATATAGGTAGCACTCCAACCACTATTCCTTAGATACTCGCAGATTCCTATTTTCCTGTGTTGCAAACTCATGAATCTTCTTGTCCAACCACTCTTCAATTTCTTTCTTTGTTGGATTCTAGTGACACAACATTAGACATCCCTTATGCAAATATCGGTCCCAGCAATGGAACCCTTTGTTGGCTTGTAGGGGCTTGACCCAGGTTCATAGGTGATTTAACCAAACAAATCCCAGTACTACTGGCCCTTTTGGCAACAGTCCATGGAGCGCAGACTGAGGTCTCACCCGAAGTAGTATGGGAGGGTGCTAGAACCAGGTTTCCACACCCTGGAGATGTCTAATGATTTTCAATGGTCCGCGATTTTGACCCTGTGCACAAATTGCTACACGTGCCTATCAGTACCTTGCAGCCAGTGATGCTGCCTTTGTGCAGCCTTACTTGGGACTCGATCCACGTTAGTACCCAATCCCTTATTATTAACCTGATATTAGTTGGTTACTTATCTTATTTTCATATGTTTAGTTATACTTAACGGTGTTCACCATTCATATCAGTGCACACGATAAATAAAACAATATAATTGCAAAAGATAACAACCATATACTAACTCAAAAAAGATACACAAGATTTGGAATCAAACTTCTTTTATTATTCTTATTCCTTGGTTACAACTCAACTTCGCCCTGCGCACTCAGCTGCGGACTCTACTAGGCCTCTACGCACTCAGCTACAGAGCCTCTTTCTATTACTACGACCCAAAGCACTTAGACTCTTACTCTATGCTCGAACCATTTGTTTTCTCCATATATTTCTTGTCCTCTTTACAACTTAGAGCCTCGCTCTATTTATACACTCCCATGGTTTGCAGACCATGGGTAGGTCAACACTACCTTACAAAACTTAGGGCAAAAACCCTATGACTCAACATACATTTTGCGCTGTGTGCCCGCAATTCATGGAGTCTTACAACATTATTTGACCAAAACTTGGGCTTTGAGCCCCAAAACATGCTGTGGGGGGATTCCATGCCCAACAAGGACTTGGTGATCAAAATCGGTTATGACCCTTCAAACATCAATGCTGCAAAGGAACTTGTAAAGAAGAAGAATTTAATGCTACAAACATTAAGGAAGCAATGCTACAAACATTAAGGAAGCAATTAAAACTACCATCTACAGAAGATCCTCTGGCTAAGGATATTGAAGAGATAGAGACACAAAAAGAAGATATGATGAAGCTCATCATGGAGCAGAGTGCACAACTCAAGAAAATGGAGATAAATATGGAGAAGTTGATTAAAGAAAAGGAGAAAGATGTTAAAAAGATTGTTGTCCCTTTGGAAGCATTTCTTATCACAACCATTCCTACAACCATATCTGCTACAACAAGTACAAGAGATGCCACAGATCAATTGACAAATGCAGTACAAAATATGTCCCTCCAGACTGAAGAGATCAAAAAGTTGCAGGATCAAGTGAAATTTCTAGAGGATCATCAAAAGAAAACTAAAATGTTTCATGTAGTAGAGCTTTAGAGAGTTCAAAATCAAATAGAGGCATGGAAGAAGTCAGTAGCTAAATCTTCTATTGGCCACACCTTGGGTCATGTTAAAGAAATCATCTGGAACACTATCATTGAGGATATAGATGAAATTTTTGCATGTAGCTGTTGGGTTGTGTTATATTATTTCCACGACTAGCCCATGTAGTTAACTGGGGGGTTAGAGGGGGGGTGAAGCCCCCCCTTCATTGCGCCAATTGCGTAGTGAGAGGGTCATAGGGGGTTTGAGGGGTGCATGTAACTCGCCTTATGGTTTTGTGCATGTTTTTCGCACATGGTTTTGGACGCGATGGTTTTCGGTCCATGGTATTGGATGCTTCGACATGTATAAATATGTATTGTAACATTGAAAGGAACATAATGAAAAATCAAGCTGGTATTCTCGGTTTTAAGATCCAGGGGAAAATATCTGTGTATATGTGCTTTTTGTGTTATGCTCTCACATTGTTTATTTTCTGTGTTTTAGAATTCGTATGCAAGTAATTTTTGTATGGGGTTACGGGGTTAAAACCTACATTTGGTATCAGAGCTGTTTTGGCTTAAAGGAGATGCCTTTGTTGCTGAGGGGTTTTGCTCGGGCTTGTGGTAGACCCTATTTAGTGGGAGATCTACGAGATTGATTCTGGTGGTGAAATAAGATGGCAAGCAGTGGGAAGAGAGAGATCGAGAAATTTAATGGTCAGAGTTTTGAGTTGTGGAAACTCAAGATGGAGGATCTGTTATTGGATAAAGATTAGTGGATCACAGTAGATCCAGGTACTAAACCAACGTGAGTGTCCAATGAAGAATGGAAGAAGTTGGATCAGAAGGAAAATGTAGGTTTTAACCCCATACAAAAATTACATGCATACGAATTCTAAAACACAGAAAATAAACAATGCGAGAGAATAACACATAAAACACATACACACATAGGTTTTCCCCTGGATCCCAAAACCGGGACTACCAGCTTGATTTTTCATTATGTTCCTTTCAATGTTACAATACATATTTATACATGTCGAAGCATCCAATACCATGGACTGAAAACCATCGCGTCCAAAACCATGGACCGAAAACCACTGCGTCCAAAACCATGGACCGAAAACCACTGCGTCCAAAACCATGTGCGAAAATTATGCACAAAACCATAGGTAGGTCCACCCAACCTAATATAGGGTCCAAAAACAAATTTCCCTGGGCACTGTCCCAAACCCCATAGAGGGGGGCTACCCACCCCCCTCAAACCCCCCACTGCGCAATCGATGCAAGAAGGAGGGGCTTCGCCCCTCCTCTAACCCCCCGATTCACTATGTGGGCTAGTCGTGGAAAGAATAACAGAACCCAGCATTCTCCCACTTGTTGTTTTCTTTCCACAAGGGGCCACAAGAGAGCTTAGTCATTTATTCAACCCTGCAATGCCCATTGTTTCTCTACACCAAGAGAACTTCTCAGAGCTCACAGATTTTTTCAATGCATCTGCAGTATTCTTCAAAGTGTACACCTTTACCGGCAACACCTTTTTGTCTTCTATCATATCCCTCACAAAGTGATATTGAACATCAATGTGCTTTGTCTTTGAATGATATGCAGGGTTCTTTGCCAAGAAAATTTCACTTTGGTTGTCACAGTCTATCCTTATAACTCCCTATACTAACCCCATACTTGAACACAAACTCTGCAACCAAACTGCTTCCTTGCTTGCATGAGTGGCTACCATGTATTCTACCTTTGTAGTTGATATTGCCACTGCAGATTGTTTCTTACTCATCCAACTGACTGCACCTCCAAATAGGTTAAACACATACCCACTTTTAGATCTTCTCTGATCTAGATCTCCAACCCAGTCTGCATCAACAAAGCCACGAATATCCAATGCTCTATCCAATCATGGTCTTCCTTGTTAGCACAAACCATAATCACTAGTGCCATGAAAATCCCTGAAAACCCGCTTCACTGTTGTCCAATGCTCCTTCCCTAGTTTTGACACAAACCTGTTCAATACTCCCACTACATGTGCAATGTTTGGTCTAGTACAGACCATCACAAACATCAGGCTACCGAATGACTTGCATATGCAACACGGGACATATCCTCTTCCTCTTCTTGTGTCTTGGGACACTATTCAACAAATAACTTTATGCCTACAGGAATAGGAACCTTCACCGGTTTACTATCCTGCATATTAAACCTCTGCAATATTTTCTCGACATGATACCTCCTCTAGTTTAATCAGAGCTTCCTCTTTGCCTGATCTCTTTTAATTTCCATGCACAAAATATAGTTTGCAGCACCAAGATCTTTCATGTCGAATTTGGAGGACAATTGGGTCTTCAAATCCTAGATAATTTATTTGTCATTTCCAACCAGCAACATATCATCCACATACAAGACTAGATTAATAACACGGTCACCAATTAATTTAAAATATAGACAGTGATATTCTTTGCTTCTGGTGAAGCCAAGTCCCGTATAAATGTATCAAATTTCTGATACCACATCCTTGGTGACTGTTTTAACCCATACATAAACATTTTTAACTTGCATACCAGTTCTTTCTTACCCTTCACCACAAAGCCTTCAGGTTGGTTCATGTAGACCTCTCTTCCAGATCCTCGTGAAGAAATGTTGTTTACACATCTATCTATTCTACCTCAAAATCAAAAGAAACAGCAACAAATAAAAGTAATCTAATAGAAGCTACCTTGGCAATAGGAGAAAAAATATCACCAAAACCGATTCTCGGCACCTGGGAATAGCCTTTTGCTACCAACCGAGCTTTGTATTTATCCACCTTTCCTTCTGCATTTGTCTTCCTCTGGAACACCCATTTGCTGCCAATGGGTTTCCTTCCAGCCAGAAACTCCATGAGATCCCAAGCCTCATTTTTGTGAAAAGATGCCATTTCATCAACCATGGCCTCTTTCTAGAGTTTTCCATCCTCTGAATCTAATTCTTCCTTCACAGTTTTGGGATCATCATTAGTAATAAATAAAGCAAAATTTGAACAGAAAGTAGATGGACTATACCTTTTTGGCTGCCTTCTTTCTCGAACTAATCTTCTCACACCCAGATTTTGTGGCTCTTCATCTTCTGATTCCTCCTCTGCTATAGAGTCTGATTCTTCCTCCTTTAGCTAAAACTCTATCTTCTCAGGTTCCTTTGATTGGACTTCATGTTTAATAACATCTTTCACCTCTCTGAACACAACATCTCGGCTATACACAACCTTCCTTGTTACTGGGTTCCAAAGCTTATAACCCTTTAAACCATCCTTATACCCAATAAAGATACACTTTTCATATTTACTATCCAACTTGGTTCGTTTCTCCTTTGGAACATGTACAAATGCATCACATCCAAATACCTTCAAATGTGAAAGAGAGGGTTTCTTACTAGTCCATACCTCTTATGGAGCCTTATCCTCCAACATTGATGAAGGTG
>APFE030440805.1:4937-18586 GCA_000404065.3 Pinus taeda | reverse complement strand
AAATTTAATTACATAATCTATCAACTCCAATCTTGGTCTCTAAAACCATTAAGCTCAAATAATAACCATAGTAATCTAAAAATTGTCATGTATTTAAAAATCAAAACGTCTTCCCCTCTCAAAATAAACATCATCCTCTATTTTTTGAGTTTCCATTACTTCTATAACAAAACAAGAAATACCTCATGCACTTTATTCACCATCTCCTAAGTAGCCTCTTCCTAGATGTAGTGTTTCCATTGCAATTTAAACTGGGTAATGACTTGATTGTAGAGAATGGTTCCCCTATGATTTGTTATTTGTAGAGGTTCAACATAGAATTCTCCTTCCTATTTGGAGTGAAGCACATTCCAATTCATTATATGAGTAGTGTCATAAATATACTTTTTGAACAAGGAAACATGAAAAATATTATGCACTTTGATATGTCTTAGCAGTGTTAGTTGGTAGGTGACTGACCCAACTCTAGTTACTATCTAAACCAGTTTGTAGAACCTAGGTGCTATCTTAACAAAATTTTCCAATCTCAGAGTAATTTTATTTTTCTTGACTTTGATGTATACACGCCCCCCATGTTGTACTTTTTATGCAACCTCTTCTGATCTACGTAACTCTTTTGCCTATTTTGGATAGTTTTCAAATTTTTCCTTATCTTCTTTAATAAGTATTCCATTTCTTACAAATATCAAGTCCTAGAATCAACCTATATTTTGGCTAACTCCAACTCAATAGAGTGTGGGACTTTCACCCATATAGTTCTTCAAATGGGATAATTTTAATAAATGCCTTATAATTTTTATTGTAACAAAATTCCACTAAATGTAAATATCCCTTTAGGTTATTGGGTTGGTCCATAACATGCATCCGCAACACTTACTCAAGTATTTGACTTTTTCTTTCTGTTTGAAAATATGTTTGAAGATGGTAGGTTATACTGAAGTTTAGCTTCATACCCATTCCTCCAAACAATGTCCCATAGAAAGTGGAAGTAAATTTAACATCCTTATTTGATATAATTGTTTTTAGAATTCCATGTAATCAAAAAATGTCCTTCACAAAAATATCTACAACCTTTTTTGCTTTATATGTGGAGTGGATAGGTATTAAGTGAGTTGACTTGGTAAAACTTTCCATTGCCACCACCTTTGAGTCATGTTGTCTCCTGGTTTTGGGAAAACTAGTGATGAACTCTACCGAAATGATTTCCCACTTCCCTTATAGAATGGGTAAAGGATTCGATAGTCAAAATGGGTGTTGTTGTTCCACCTCAAAATTTTGTCACTCCAAAAACTTTTTCAAATATTCATCCACATCCCTTTTCATACCTGTATAGTAAAACTACTTTCATAAAGTTGTAATCATATTTTGATAAGGTTGATGGCCTGAAAAAAATCATCCATATTTCCATCCATATTCTCATCCATATTGAATATCTAGCATTCAAATATGATTGACTTAAAACATACTTTAAATGTATATGATTAGTAAAAATTGTAAACTTGTTTCCTAACATTTAATGCCTCCACGTTTTTAATGTGTGAATAACAGTAGCTAATTCAAGATAATAATAAAAAATAGTTTTTGTCATGGAGCTTTGAATTTTTTATTCATAAGCAACCACATAATTTTCATGCATCAACACAACACCCATCACCTTATCTCTACATACAATAAATTATTTATTTGGATAAGCAATATTCAAAATTGGGACTACTGTTAGTAAATATTTTAACATGTAAAATATCTCCTGACACTTTGGTTTCTAATTAATATTCACTCCCTTTTCCTACAAAGAAGTGATGGGATAGGCTAGATTTGAAAATCCCTCAATAAATCTTCGATAATATCCAACAATACCAATGAAGGACCTAATTTATACCACATCCTTAGGTTTTTTCCAATTTAAAATGGCCTTGACCATTCTATGATCAACAACATTCCTTCCATAGAAATCACATGTCATAATTACTCAATTTTATTCTCATAAAAATTGAATTTGTTGAACATTGCATATAGTTGGTGCTCTCTTAGTGTTTGTATCATTATCGTTAAGTTCTCTTGATGTTCTTATTAATATTTTGAGTGTTTCAGAATATCATCAATAAAAATTAATAAAACCTTGTCCAAGTATCTATTGAACATACTATTCATTAGACACATAAAGGTTGTAGGAACATTGGTAGGTCCAAAAGGTGGTACCACAAATTCATAATGTACATATTGTTTTTTAAATCGTTTTATGAATATAATCATTTTTAATTCTTAACTGATGGTATCTAGACCTGATATGTTGTTTCAGATGAATTTTTGAATCCATCACATTAATGATAGTTAGATTATCGACGTTTCAAACTTGCAACTGTGGTTCATCTTCAAGATATAAAGAACGTGTAAAAATGATCAAACCAATGGAGGTAATAAATAGGTAAAATCTAGTTAAAATTGGGCGACAATAAAAACCATAATAGAAAAAAGATTTTATTAATTTATTATAGAATGTGCGTTATATTGTGTTTATTCATTAAAAAATTATGATGTGTATTTAATTGCGCCGAGAGGCGCTCTACAACCTAGTATATGAGGGAGATGTTGTCACGTAACGTAACATTACATTAAAAAATATTAAAAAATACATATGTGTCGGCTAATATATATTGTATATGCAGAAGATATGTGTAACATTACTATATATGTGTCAACTAATATATAGTGTATATGTTGAAGATATGTGTGGAATTTATGTGATCAGGTAAATTTATATTTCGTTGTGTTCAGGTTTCAGTTGTAGGAAGGTAAACTCAATATAAGGGAAGGTGCTCAATAAAATCAGTAGGAGTGAGGGGAAATATTGAGTAGAATGTAATATTTAGGGTGGGGTGTGACCTGAAATATTAGGTAATATTTAATAATATTACATTTTAATAGATTTGCACCTTGAGAGATTTGATCCCTCTCGGTGCTTGATAGATCTAGTGTTAAGATGGATGTAGGTTGGTTTTAGTCGGGTGCAGTCATACAGAATTTTCTAAACATCTAATTATTTTGATCATTTTAAATATCTAAATATGTTAATATTAATTTGGTAAATTTAATTTAAAATTTTCTTAGTTACCTTAGTGTGTTGAGATGAGAGAGACTGTTAGTAACTTGAATGATAAAAAATGTTGAAATGAAAATTTTGAGTGCAAAGTGTCAATGTAACAATTTTGATAGATAGAAAATGCAAATACTAAGAATATAGTCAATTACAAACAATCTTCATTGCAATCAATCTGAAACTATTTTCTTCTACTGTTTCTATTGTCACACCTATTAGTTTTTCCATTTTCTCATATCGATCATATGAAAAGAGTAGTTGGAATCATAGAGCATTCAAATATTTAACTCAAGCTACTATAGTAAACAACATACCTTGTCTCTGTTCCTCTTCAATATTAACATTAGTTTTCTCGAAATCCAATCATTGTGACTTATGGAGTGTTAAATCCCAAATAGTTTTTAATGGTAGTTATTTTCTATTACCGCATTTGAATGCAAAGTAATTAACAATGTTGAATGATGGAAAATGGGAATAATAAGAATGTACCCCATTATAAATAGTTTATAGTTTCAAGAAGAAAACATTTGGGGTAAGCAAACATTTTATTTAGGATGAAAATTCAAGTATTGTGTTTATGGTTAAATAATTTTTATGTGCTTACACTGAGAGAGAGTGTGTACGTTTTGGGGTGAGAAGGAGAGACAAGGGGAGCTAGAGATATATATTGGGGGGGGAGGGGGGAATAAGAGAGAGGCAAAGACAAGGAGGTAGGAAGAGATATAGATATGGAGAGAGAAATGTTAGAGAGAGAGAGAAGGGGAAGAGAGAGAGGGAGGGTAATGGAAGGGAGGGAGAAAGAGATAGATAGATATGGAGAGAGCGTGTATATGTTTAAGGGCTGAGATAGATATATAAAGAAGGAGAGCGACTCGGAGATAGAGATGTCCTTACACTGAAATCAATGCACACTATGAATCTAATTTATTTGAAATTAATGTACATCATACATCTTGTTGCATCAAATCAGAAATTAACATCTACACTAAAATCAATGCATCCAGTGAAAACAATCAAATAGGATTAGAAATCAACATCTATACTAAAATCAATGCATCTAGTGCAAGCAATCAAATAGGATTAGAAATCAATATCTATACTAAAACCAATGCATCTAATGCAAACAATCAAATATGAATAGAAATCAACATCTATGCTGAAATCAATGCATCTAGTGTAAGGTATTAAATATGATTAGAAATCGACATCTAAATTGAAATCAATGCATCTAGTGCAAGTGATAAAATAGGATTAGAAATCAATACCTACACTAAAACCAAGGAATCTTGTGCAAGCAAGCAAATAGGAGTAGAAATCAACATCGCCACTAAAATCAATGCATCTAGCGTAAGGTATTAAATAGAATTATAAATCGACATCTACATTGAAATCAATGCATATAGTGCATGTGATCAAATAGGATTAGAAATCAAAAACCACATTGAAAATCTTAAATATTCATGACCTTCCATTACGTGCCTACCTCCCTCCCCCTCTCCTTCTCTCTCTTCCCCTCCCTCTCCCCTGTCTCATTCTATCTTCCTCTCCCTAACTTTCTCTATCTTTCTCTTCTTTCCTCTCTCCCCCTACTATCTATATTTATGCCTTCCTCTATCTCTTCTTTATTTGTCTCTTCTATCTAAACCCCTAAACATATGTCACGCCTCTGTCTCCTCCCCCCCCCCCATATCTATATATATAATTATATAATATATATAATTTATATATATCCCTTTCCTTTCCTCTCTATCTCTTCCTCTTCTCTCTCTCTCTCTCTTTCTCCCCACCTCCCATCTATCCCTCTTCCTCCCTCCCTCTCTTTTCCTCTCTATTCTACCCCCTCCCTTGCCCCACCTATATCTCTATCTCCCCTTGCCTCTCCTTCTCACCCACAAAACATACACACTCTCTCTCCTTATCTATCTATCTCTCTCTCCATCCCTCTTCCCTCCCTCTCTCTCTCCACCTTATCTCTCTCTCTCTCCCCACTCACTGACTCTTCATCTCTCCTTTGTCACTTCCTCTCCACATTTCTCTCTCTATGTATTTCTTCCCCTTCCAACTCCATCTCTATCTCCGCCTCTCTCTCTCCTCTCTCTCAAGTCCTCTCTCTTTTTCCTTCATCTCTCTCCCCTTCTCTCCCACCTCCCCTCCATCTCCCCCCCCATCACACACACTCTCTCTACACCCTCCAACTCTGTCACTATCTCCCTCCCTCTCTCCTTCTCTCTCTCCTCCTCTCTCCCCGTTCCATATTTATGTCTCTATATCTCTCTCTTCCCCTTCTCTCCCTATCTTTATCCTCTCCTTTTCTCGCTCTTCCCTTGTCACCTATCTCCCTCATTCCATCTTCATCTCTCCCTTTTCACTCCCTCTCTTTCCCCCTCCAAATCCATCTCTCTCCCTCCCTCTCTCCCCCTCCTCTCTCTCTTGATTTGTCTCTCTCACTGTGTCTCTCACCTCTATGTCTCTCTCCCACACTCTATTCCCCCTTCCATCTCACTCTCTTTCTTAAATATGATCCCATTGTATTGTATTTAAGAAAGCATCTAAATTATAAAAACCATAATTGGTTGTAAAATATTAAACCTATATTTTGGATCAATCATGTTAAAGAAAATACAATAATAAAAAAATTAAAAGAATCATGCATTATCTTCCCTCTATCATTGTTAATCACTTTTCTTTCTGATCACTTGGATCCTTGGTTAAGATGCATCTATCCTAGTTCTTTATAATATTATTTATATTATAAAAATTTCACATATGTATATATTAAAGTATTCTCATTTTTTAATTTATTAAAACCTCCATTTAATCTCTATGAAAATATTGTTAGTAGTCGTGAGGATGGAGTGTTTATATATACCTCAAGAGTATTTATAACATTTTTTCTCTTAGATTTAATTAAAAAATGTTATAAAATTAAATTAAAATAAAATACTTTTATTTTGAAATAAGTTATTGTTTTTGGGCATGTCATATTGATAAGACATGGTATTGGCCCACGGTATTGTAACAATTAAAAGCCTAGATCCATAACACAATAATAAAAGTCTAGATGGCCCATGGTATGGATAAACCATGGTAGTAGCCCACGGTATTATAATTCTCTTCCCTCCTCTCCCTCTCTATCTTTCTCTTGTGGGTATTGGCCCATGGTGTTGTAAAAAACCTACTTAGAAGTTAATAATATCCATGGTAAATATTCATGATTAAAAATCTTGTCATATTGTAAATATTAAGTTTTTACCTGCTTATGGATGATATTGTTTTAGATGCTAAGGTAGTAAACCAATTTTTACTTATAATACATCTCTCATCCCTATTGAGGTTTTTTGGATGTTTATTGATTTCTATGGCCTATCAAAATTTTCTATGGAAATAGTGGTCAACTTTGGCTAGGATGCAAGAATTTTCTATGCATATTTGATGTTTGGCTTTATTGGAATGTTCTACAAGAGCAGAGATTTTTGAATGATTATTTCTAATGTCAGAGGAATGTTCTTGTATTCTAGTTTTGATAAATAGACCAGTCTCTCCAACATATGGAACCCCACAAGAGCATGGAATTAAATAAACACCTTTCTGGCATTTAGGGTCAACGATATCTTTAACTGATTTTAGACAACTCTGAATAGTATTTTAAGTTTTGAAGGTGGTTAAAATATTGTTTATTTTTATTATGTGAGGAATCACTTAAGTGGTTCCAATGATTCACGGAATGTTTACCTTGCCAATAAAATCGTTTATATTTGTATTTTTATTTTTACGACAAGTTTCTTTGTTTGCATTTTTAATGGCCTTGATAGATTGATTTCTTTTGTATCAAATTTTCAAGAATACATCCATGGGATGTGATTTCGCCATTTCCAAGTGTTATTTATAAATATCTAAATATCTCTTGTTTCTAGAGTACTTATAACCCATAATTTTTGGGTGAGGTGATGGTGTGAGGTGGCATGAAGATATTGCTATATATGGATCTTTTTATGGTATACCTGTTAGGAAATGGTACCATATATGAAGATATTGCTATATATGGATCTTTTTATGGTATACCTGGTAGGAAATGGTACCATATTGGTTCCTCGTAATGAGGATATCCAAAAAATGAAGGCTATCATTGACTTCCACTTCCATGGTGAATTTTATAGATGGAGAAAGATTGTTCAAATGATGTTTAAAAGTTTCTAATGTGTCATGTCCATGGGACCAAATGATGAAGGTGTCATCTACAAACCTTTTCCATAATTTAGGTTTTAAGGGGGGAGATTGTTAGACTTTGGTTTCAAGATATTCCATGAATAAATTAGTGATTATGGGAGATACAGGAGATCCTATCACCACTTTGAAATGTTTTTACATATATGTCACCCATGAAACTAAAGAAAGTAGATCTAAGGCTTAATTCAATAGTTTAGATGTGTCAGGAATCAGTTAATTTTCTTGACTACCTCCATTGACTCCTTCAATAGGTATATTGGTGTATAATGAAATGATATAAAAGCTAACAAGAATGTCATTCTTATCAAATTTGATATCTTTAATCTCATCAATGAATTGAGAGGAATCTTTGACAAATGATTCAGTGTTTCTAACTAAGAGTTTTAGTTTTCTGGCTAGGTATTTGGCAAGATGATAAGTAGGTCCACCAAAAATATTCAATATAGGTCTAATTGGAATCCCTTATTTGTGAACCTTGGGAGCACCATAGATTCTAGGGATATAAGGACAACTATCTATCAACTTCTTATTCTCATGAATGTTACAAGCTTCGATAAGGCTACAAACTTCCTTAGTAATCTTTTTTAAAGGATTTGTATACAACGTTTTATAGAAACCAATGTTGTTGTGTAGTTATAGAAAGTCAAATGTAGTTTAAAAATAGAAACTTGGTTTACTAAATTATATTGTTAACTTGCTATGGTCTAACAATGGTGGATGCACAAGGGGGAAGAAACTTACTGAGATAAAAAACCATGTCATGATGACATTGTGCTTTAAGAAATCTTGAGTAGTGTGTTTGAGAAATATGACTACATGTCTAATGTATGGGTCTGTAGTTAATAATACTTGAATGAAATATTATGTTCCTTTTATAAAATTTCAAAAATTTACAAGGGATGTAATCCATTTTTTCCATTGAGTGAGGGGTGAAATCCCTCATGAAATGTTTAATAGAATAATTTTTTTCTTGTGTTTCCCTTCAGGGTTGCCAAGGTAATATCAGTGTCCAGTTGTGTGGTTTCATAATTGGTTATCTTTATGATATTATCACTTTTCATAACATTGGGAATTATATTATTCATTTTTTTTAATTATCCCTCATTAATTGAGCAAGGTTAAGGATGTAAAGTTGCAATGAGATGCATTATGTTAACAAGTTGCACTAATGATATTTCGTTTACACAATTAAGCATTCCATTTCTACAGTTAATTTACTTAATGAATGTGATTATAATATTTGATTATAATATTAATATTAGGTGATAAGTCATTCACGAGATGCTATATGATGGGAAAACATGTAAGAAACAAGATTTAACTTATGTATTTTGGTACAAGGTATACCACTGGATGTTACACACAAACATAGAAAATATAAGAGAGAAAATTAATAATAAAAATTAAATATCAGAATGTGGAGAATATGAATCATAAATAAAATATTTCAATATATATTGATAAACAACTAAATATAAAATAAATAAATAAAATAAATAAAAAAATAAATAAATAAAAAATCTTATAGTTAAAATATTTTAGAAGAGTGTTTCTAAAAATTAATATAGATCCATCTAGCTCTAGATCTACCAAGAGGTTAAAGAAATCAAGTCCTTCTAAGTTGAAACACTTCTTCAAGCTTTGCACTCAAATACATATTTTCATTTTGAGAGATTTGATCTCTCTTGGCACTTGGTAGATCAAGACTTAGATATATCTATAGTGGTTATATTTCAAATACAAACTATCATTTATATTTTGGTAAATTAATATATAACCCTTAATTTATACTATAGTATAATATGTTAATGTAAATAATATTCCAAAATAAATATCTATATATGTAATTAAACATACTACCTACATAAATATAATTAACTATAATTTAGTTATTATAATCCCAATATAACTCTCACACACACACACACACACACACACAACACACACACACACACACACACACACACACACATATATATATAATAATATATATATAATATATATATCTCACCCACCTAAATATAATTAATTGTTATAATATTTTATTTGTTTTTATTTTAACATTATAATTTGTTTTCTAATATAGTTGGGATTTATCATTTCATAAATGGAAAAACAACTCTCATACTATATAATGTCATAATATTATATTATATTATAAATCATATTCCAAAACAAACACATTTCTATATAATCAACCTAGATTCATCTTAACTCAAGATAACCTAAATTACTTAACTTCGGATAATTTAAGTTACTTTGTTATTCTTTATATAAACTTGATATAAAACTATTTTATTTAATATGAACACTGAAATATTTAATTTATTGGTAACAAAAAAATATTTTTTGGTTATTAATATATTTTAATCTTAACTATCACATGTCAACTAAAGTGTAGAATGAATTATATATAGGGTAATATCAATTATGTTATTTTTACATGGAATTTGCTAATTCCATATTTAGTAGGGAAGGGATTACATATCTCTTCAATATTAAAAAGTAAATTATTTTTTTGTTATTTTCTCTGTAAAACCAATGTAAAATTAAGGTGGAAATTGGGGTATTTTATTTATTACAGACATTGATGTTAGGTCCGTATAATAATAGTGATTCCCCCATCACTATTATCATTTTAGACCTTACTGTTATTGTTGTGCCCCTATTATCCCCATATTGTTATTATTGTGACCCCTTAGACCCCTATATATAGAAAGAAGGTTTTGTTATTTGTATCATCCAAGAATTGTTCATTTGTGTAATGTAAAGGATGTTCCCCCTCGAAGAGGCTGATTTTGAAGGCATTTATCTATCTTTTCTTCTATTTTGTGAGCTGGTTACATAACAATTGTTATCAAAGCTCTAAATTCTAGGGTTTCACTGCTCCAAACAGGTCATCATGGAATTTTCACTATAACTTGTTTTCTGTGAAATTTCAGAAGCCAAAACAAAAACCCATTTGTTTCGAAATCTCTTTGAACCTCGGGTCCGAATTTCAGATCTTGTCTTGCTATATGTTCAGAGATATGATCCAAGGAAGTTAGGATTTTTGCAAGATCACGAATTATATCTCAAACATGTGACCCAGGGAAAATCGTCATAAATTTCTTTCTGAGCATCATATTGAAATTTAGTAAGAATTTATCGAATGAGACACGTGGCACTTCATACAGGTTCACTCTATTGAACGAGTCTATAATCAGGTCATCGTGGGATATTTGGCATAACTCTTCTTTGGAGAATCCAATCTTGATCATACTTGCATGGTTAGAAATAGGACTCATAAGGATACCGTAGGATGAAATTTCAGACCTTGCAGATCTGAAATTACAAATATACAACAAATTCAATATCAAGCTCCTACAAAGTGAAAAAAGGTGTGTAGTTTTTTTTAAGATTTTGCATAAGTTTGGTTTGAAAAATTAGTTTGAAGGAATTCAAAGGGCATAGTGAAACATTATTATCATTAATTGATGCCCTAAAGAAACAAAATGGAAACACCTAGAAAGCAACCTAAAATCTTTAGCATGACTCATGAAGAAGAGGAAGAAATGCAACATGATATATCAAAATTACGAGACCAAGTGCAACAAATTTCATTCTCACAAAAGTAACAGAAGCTAAGATGGATGGTTTAAAGAAAGGCGTGGAAGCTAAGATAGATGGTATGAAAGACAACATTGAAGATTTGAAGAAAGACATGAAAGGTTTGAAGGAAGGTTTGACAAAGTTGCTATAAGAAAGGCTTCCTAATGGCGAAAAGGTAGTAGAGGAAACTTATGATGAAAACAAAAGAAATGTTAATCATGATTTCATAGACTCTAATGTTGGAACAAAGACCCACCATGTTCCAAAGATCAATATGAGGAAGCTTGATGGTAAGGATCCCGTAACATGGATACTACAAATGGAACAATATTTTGATATCCATAATGTGCAAAACACACAAAAGGTACGCATTACAACTTTATGTTTGGAACCAAATCAGTTTGTATGGTATCGACGGCTTTCCTCTCGTAAACAAATTGTCACTTGGGAAATTTTTACGAAAGAAATGATAGCACATTATGAGGATATGAAAAGCAACACTTTTTTTAGCCAATTGATAAATCGCAAATAAAAGGGTTCAATGATGGAGCACATTGAGGACTTCCATAAAATGAATATAAGGGTAAAGGATATTCTAGAGGAGCATAGGATTGATGTGTTAATAGGGGCTTTAAAGAATAACATCCAACATGAGGTTCACCTTTGGGAACCTGATTCATTGGAGAAGGCATTTTGGTTGGCAAGAAAAATGGAAAGAAAAATTATGGCAACAAGGAAGCCTACCACTCACAACTATAAAGATGGAAGTGTTGTTGCTCCTAGCCTTCCACAACCTAGAAGGTTAACACCCCAACAATTGGAAGAAAAAAGAGCAAAAGGGCTTTGTTACAGTTGTGATAACAAATACACTAAAGGTCATAAGTGTGTTAAGAATAAATTATTTTACATAGATTGTGAACAGGAGGAAGAAAAGGAATAGGAAACGTCAAAAGAAGAGGATATACACCAGGAACAAACCCTAGAGAAGAAGAAATGAATCCAACCATATCTTGTAATGCATTGGTCGGAATTACCACTCCTCAAACTATCAAGATAGAAGGACATATCAAGAAGGAAAAGGTAATAGTGTTGATTGATTCGGGTAGTACCCACGTTTTTATTCATTGTAAGATAGCCAAGGAATTGAATTGATTCCTATATCCAACACCAGAGTGTCAAGTGATGGTTGCAAGTGGAGGAACCATAAATGTCTCTGGAAAGTGCCATAATATCAAGCTATCCATGGGAGAATATGTATTGAAATAATCCAATGATATCCATTCTAATGGGTGGTGTTGATGTTGTATTAGGAGTCCAACGACTACAATCCTTGGGTACAATAGTTTTTAATTTTCAAGAAATTTTCATGAAATTTTCTTTGGAAGGAAAGGAAGGTTGATTAAGGGGTATCGTAAGGAAACTGGGAAAGATAATTAGCTCTAATGGAATGACAAAGCTTCTAAAGAAAGAACAACGACGCGTAATTGCACAATTATGTTCACTAGAGGTTCCCACATCCAAATCATCTATTTCTTCAGATCTCCAAAAAGTCTTGGACAATCATTCTAAGGTATTTGAGACTCCCAAAGGCCTCCCACCTATTTGTGATCATGATCATGCTATTCATTTGATTCCAGGAAGTGTTCCTCCAAACATCAGGCCTTACATATATCCCTATGCCCAAAACAGTGAAATTGAACGTATGGTTGCAGAAATGTTAAAGGTTAGTATAATTTGACCTAGTCAAAGTTCTTTCTCTGCTCCAGTAGTATTGGTGCACAAGAAGGATGGGTCATGGCGCATGTGTCTAGATTATAGGGAAATAAACAAGCTCACTATTAAAGATAAATTTCCCATTCCTGTCACTGATGAATTATTGTATCAATTACATGGATCAATTTACTTCACCAATTTGGATTTTTGTTCAGGATATCATCAAATCAGAATGAAGACTGAAGACATTCTGAAAAAAACATTTAGAACTCATGAGGGTCATTATGAATTTTTGGTCATGTCTTTTGGCCTTACCAATGCACCTTCCCACATTTCAAGGTTTGATGAATTCCATTTTCAAACCCTTCCTTAGAAAGTTTGTGTTAGTATTTTTTGATGATATACTAATCTACAACAAGTCTTGGAAGGATCATGATTAATATGTTGACAAGGTGCTCAAAATATTGGGGGAGAAACAATTATATGCAAAAATCTCCAAGTGTTTCTTTGGAGTACAAGAGGTGGAATATCTGGGTCATATTGTATCTCATGAAGGTGTTAAGGTAGACCCTAGCAAAATTAATTCCATTAAGGAATGGAAAATCCCCACATCCATAAAGCATCTATGAGGATTTCTCGGGTTGACAGGGTATTATCATAGGTTTATTAAGAATTATGGGAGAATAGCAGCACCTCTGACAACATTATTGAAGAAAGATGCATTTTCATGGACTCTAGAAGCAACGAAAGCCTTTGAACATCTTAAAGAGGCAATGTGCCAAGCACCGTTCTTAGCTACATCGAACTTCACAAAAACCTTTATTGTGCAACGTGATGCCTCAGGAAATGGAATTGGTGTTGTTTTAATGCAAGAAGAAAGACCCATTTATTTCGAAAGCATGAAAATTTTTGGGGGCGAATGTTCGCCCTAAGGCGAAATTAAGGCGTTTTAAATTTTTAGTTGACGAATATTTTGTATCATAGTACATTTTTACAAATCACCTCAAATAGCCCACCTTAT